>CBVK0100097864.1:0-30574 GCA_900067695.1 Picea abies
TTTTTTTAATCATACGGCGACCACCGAGATCTACACTCTTTCCCTACACGACGCTCTTCCGATCTCACAAAGACCCTTGTTGAAATCTCCACCAACATTTTCTCTTTCCATAAAAACAAAACGACTCAATTGATTTCTCATATTTGCTGGGCCTCACCAAAAAAATTGCACGCTGTGTCTCATTTTGCACGCCCCTGGACTTGAACTGCCGACGCACCTTTGCATACACTTACCTCCATTTTGAATTACACACTCTGTTCACACCTCCTATGCATTCCAAATCCCTACATTCTATCACGTTGTTCCTCCTACGCATCCTAAATCCCTACACTCTAGCGCATTGACCCTCTTACGCATCCCTACTCCGAAATTCTCTGATAGAAAAACGAATTGTATGTTGAAAATTACAACTGTCAACATACAAGATTTCGTTCTGTGGAAGAAAACGCGGGGGAATTGAAGGAGATACGTGGTGAAGCAAGGGCAGGAAACATATCCAAACAGGATTCGACCACTGAAGGTAAGCCCGAACTCAGAAAATTAGACAGCCAAGTATAAATTCAACGTTCTGGATACATTTGTAAAACAAAATAGTCCATGTTTAATAGAGGCCGAATTGAAAGAAGGGAAATTGAGGCAAAATTCGACAGAGAAGCCTGAGAATTTTTTAAAATTACCAGGTATGTCCGTGCATAATTTTTTTATGAACAGAGAATAGCCTAGAAATAAAAAATAAAGAGATTTCCTTTGCTTATTTGAACAGAAACTCTTCTTGAAGACCATACACAGAATTAAAATTCACACAGAGTCTGGAAGTTTGGTCAAAAGAATTGCAGAGTTGAAGTTTTTTCAGATAGTGGAAATATTTTAGGTCTTGTTTTTGAAATTTTTTTGAAGTATGGTATCTAGATATGAACCTGGGAGGCTTGTTGCATCAGAAATACACAGAGATTGTATACAAATTATGGAACAAAAATAGTGGATAGGTTTCTTTGAAAAATTTGATGGATTTTGTGAAGAAGTTGCCTTAGAATTTGCTCACTCATTTGATGGGGAAAGAGCTACTGTTGGAAACCTTACCATCAGGATCACTGAGGATAGCATTTCACTTATCATTGGACTTCCTCAAATAGGAGAGAGATATTTCAAAACCAAGCATTTCAAAGATAAATCATGGGTACCTTTTATTTCAAGGTCAAAGGTACCAACAGTAAACTGGAAGAAGGGAATCCCAAGGAGTTGGTTGGTCCATCCCTGGGATGAATTAGCATACATTATACATAAATTTATAACTTGTGAGGGAAGGTTTAGCATCATTTATCTATATCATATTAAACTGCTACAACATTTGAGAGGTGACTGTGAAATCAATATGCCTTATTTCCTCTTACAAAGCCTTTCCAAAATGGCCAAGACTATCCAGAAACAGAGAAGGGACACAGAAAGGAGTTTATATCACCGTGGTCTTATTAAAATGATCATTAAAAATGAACTATAGAAGAAAATTTTGATTTGGCAACAGTTTACCATTGAAAATGGTTTTGAAACAATAAAGGAGGAAGAAGAAGAGGAGCAAATTTTAGTTGTGACTGATGATGAAGGAGAAGTACAACACCCCAAGGAAACAAGCCCAAAACCGCCTACGGGGAGGAGAAAAACAAGAAGTATGGTGATAAAAGAAAAAGAACTTGAGGAAAAATACAAGATCTTTACCACTTATGAAAGGAGGACAAGAAAACACCAACAAGTTCAAAAAGGCCAAATACAAGAAAATGATGATGAAGCACAACAGGCACAGTATGAACATATTCAGACCCTAGAAGCACAAACATTGGGAAATGATGGTTTTGAGGAATAGGAAAATTCTACCTATGAACAGATGAGAGAAGATATGGAACAATTAATCAGGGACATGAAAGAAGAACCTCAAATGGAGGAGGTGGTTGGTACATCCACATCTGAACTTGACAGGAAGAATAAGAAAATAAGGAAGATGAAGAGAAAAATCAAAGAAATTGAAGTCTTAGAAAGATACATAAAAACTAGAAAATGAAATGCTAAGAACTCAAAGCCACAAAATACAAGAGGAGAATGACACTTTGAAGAAAAAGAAAAAAAAGCTTCAAAAACAGAACAAGTTAATTTCCAAACAAGCCTATAAGTGGTTCCAGCAGAAAAAGGCATATAAAGAGAAGTATCAAAGAATGAAAGCACTTCATACAGCTCAGGAAAATGTGGAAACTTTATTGCAGGCAGCGGAGGTGGTAGAAGATCAGTGACAGAGGTCAAGGACATTTTTGTGCATGAGGACATGCAAAGACTTCCTCTTGGGGGAGATGTTGAGTCCATTTTTATGCTTCCATTTTGCTCTATAAACCATACTTTTGCCTCTTTATCCATCCATTTTGCCTTCATTTCATTCCATATTTTCCATGAAACAGCCTATGCAAGGTATATTTGTCATTCTTTAGCTTAAGAATTGAGTTTTCTAAATTTTAGCATTAAAATTGAAAATTTATCAGAAATTACAGGATTTGACCAAATCCCGTAAAAGCTCTGTGGTTTGTATACTTGCAGGACACCTTGGTGAAATATAAGACTTGGGTCATGTTCCCTGATGTACAAGGATGGATAATGAAATATTAGATTCGAAATCTGAGCCTTCCAGATGTTCGGTCAACGCTGGTCAAACAGGGCCACTTCAGTAGAAAATGCCCTGTTTCAACCTTAAATCTTGGACAATTTTGGATTTTCGTGGGATTTGAACATATATTGTGGATCTAAAGGAAGCATTCGACCCTCCTAGGATATTATGGATCCAATCATGATATTTAGGAGACTTATTAGCATTTTTAGTTTTGAGACTCTTGTATAAATACTCTTAAGCCTAGACTAGTAAGACAATCTTATGTGAATGAAGAAACTTTGGAATTTGCACTCTTGAAGATCAACTCTGTGTTTTGTTCTTGTGAATGCTTATGATATGATGATTTGAATGCTGCTGGAGCTCTTTCTTAGCTGAGTCAACTCAAGTGTATCAGTGAAGCATTGGAGGGCCCCCTTTGCCAAGCTAGTACACTCTTTCTTTGTGTTCTTTTTCAAGTACATGTTTTAGATAAGATCTTGTTGTAGATGAATTTTATCTTGCTGTAGTTAGATGAATTTCATAGCTAAGTTACATGATTAATGTTTTCAATCCTTACTCATATTGTGAATTATTTCTTGAATGAGAATTCAATGTGTAGTTTGACTTCAAACATTAAGATAGTCATGAATGCTTTTTGAGTTATTTATGCTTTCAGTACTTTGATTTGATTTGATGATAGTTGTTAATGAATGAATGGAAGAAGACAATGAATGCATCTCTTGAATAAGAGTTTTGTTCTTCTAACATTTGATAGGTCTTAGAACTAGTTCGAACATCTCTTAAATGTTTATTGTTTTTACTCTTTAGAAAAACAAGTGCTGATTACTGTTATGAGATCTATGAAGATGAATTCTGAATAGAAGCTTAGTATCTCTTTCATATTCAGCCTTAGAATAGGTTTTGGTTTATCTCCATTAAAGATAAAAACTATCTCTAAATCCATATACTTTGGACGTGCCTCTAAGTCTTACAAACACCAGATTGACAATCATTTGCACTCTAATTTACTTGAGTAGATTGGAGCCTAACAGTCCCATGGGGGAAGGAGCTAGTATAGACAAGCTCCTTTTTTCGGAGTTTTGGGGGTTGGGAAATGGAGAGAACTAAAATCCTCCACCACGGTGATCCCGAAATGCTAAAGACCGAAATGCCGAAATGAATGCAAGATCCCATGGAGCCAATCCAACGGTGCAAGTGAATTTGGGCATGATCGAAGAGATAATATTGCTCCTCACAGTGTAACTACTTGAAACCACTGATGGTTTCTACTAGAGGACTTGAAGACACTCTGGTGTGATTTACAGAGAAGGTGAAGAGTCTCAATGGATCTTCCAATTGAACAAAGACTGTTCATGGAGGCGATTGACAGCTGGATGAGCATTGGATTCTGTAACTGCAACATAATAGTTGAGCTCGACTGCAATAGAAGGTGAAGAATCTCAACTGATAGTGAGGTGAAGGAATCTGATTATAACACCCAGTGATGTTGGACAGATGGCATGAACAACCAGAGAAGCTGAAAAGTTGCAATGATGAACAGGCAAAGCACTCGACATGAAGAGCATGCAGAATCATTGCACAGAGGGTGTAGAAGGAGTACAGAGACTATAAGAAGGGAGAAGAAAGAAGAGATAGGTGTTGTTGCTGTTGGGTGTGATGCATGTGCAAAGAAGAAGGTGGAGTGTAGCAGCTGGGAGGCACATAAGACAAATGGTGCATTGAAGAGGAATGGTGCATAGAGTACAAAAGATAGAAGAACAGAAAGTGCAAGGGATGCGTACAGGAAGACTGTGAGGCAGACAAGGCAGTGAAAATATTGCAGAACATTGATGAGACTGGTAAGCTATTGTTAAACATTATATCACTGTAATAAGTTTCAGTAACACATATTGATAATCCAGGGTGGTAGGGAGGTTCTAGGGAGGACTGGTGTCCTCAGAGGTTCAAGTGGGTGCTTGAACACAGGGAGTTGGAGCTTCGTTCTAGTTGGTGCTAGAGAAACCAGGGAGTTGGTGCTTCCTTCTAGTTGGTGCTAGAGAAACCAGGGAGTTGGTGCTTCCTTCTAGTGGGTGCTAGAGAAAACAGAGAGTTGGTGCTCTCATCAAGTTGCAGCTTGCAAAAATAGAGGTTGTAGCCTCACAATGAGTTGGTGCTCATATGTATGATAATGTAAAGAATGTAAATAATACTTATCATATAAAGAAGAAGAGGTTTTTACCCTGTATGGGTTTCCTCGAGAAATATCTGTCTCTGTGTTTCTCATATATGTGATTGATGCTGAATATGCCATTGTTTATTTCCCTACATTATTGTGATCATCATTGAGTGCCTTGTAAAGATTTTAAAATAATCATAATTGCTTAAGCACGGTAACAACTGATTCACCCCCCCTCTCAGTTGTCCAACACTCACCCTTCCTAATATGGTGTTGGCAATCCTAGTATGGTATCTACACCCCCCTGCGATGGTTCCTCAACCATCCCTCCCTCCCAAAACCAAATAACTCCCAATGCATATTCCAATCCTTACCCCAACCACACCACCCTCACCCCCACTCGCTAATAACACTGCTACAACTGGGGGTAGACGAAAAAAGAAAGACCCCACCATTGCACTTCCGCCATGAGTACAACCTCCTTGTGCACTCTACGAGAAAGAAGGACACCCCACAAATCGATGTCCTTCTCTCCCCGAGCTACATAATCTGATTGAACTTCCGCGGGCACCCACCTCGCCCATCACTTCATCTAGCACACCTAGTACTCCTACCCTAACTACCACCACAGGTAACAAAGGGCTGCAAACCAAATTTGCATGTGCCATCTGTTCAAAGTATGGCCATTACACCCATTATTTCCCTGCACTACCTCAATTTCGGCAGAAGCTCAGAGTAGTATGCCAGAGATTTCAGAAAGAACCCACCCCATCTGCATCATCTCCCAACACGACATCACCATCGACCCCCTCAAGGTCCTAGACATCACGAAAATCCCCCCACCACAGAATTTATGCCAACTGCAGAGCCTACAAGGAAAAGCTAACTTTTTACGACACTTTGTCCCAGATTATGCCACTCATGTGCACGAATTCCTTCACTTGATTCGACATGACATCCCATTCCAATGGGATGAACATGCCCAAACCTCTTTTGATGATCTTAAAGCAGCACTCTCAAACGCCCTGTTGATTAGTCCACCCAACTATAACCATGATTATATCCTCTACATATCAGCCTCAGCCATCTCAGTAGCAAGAGTTCTCGTCCAAATAGGGGATGACGATCGTGAGCATGTAATTTACTACGTTAGTAAAAATATTTCAAGGAGACCATTGAAATACAATCACGAAGAGAAACTTGCCCTTGCAGTTGTCCTCGTAGTCCAAAACTTTCACCATTACATCTTGCTTCGCACTACTAAATTCGTCGCAGATTCCAACCCAATGCACTACTTTCTCAGTTGCCGAAAAATTAATGGAATATTTTCCCGATGGATCGTCATCCTTTAGGAGTATGACCTCAAATTTTCAACACCCAAGAGAAATGAATCCCTCATCCTCTCCAAACTCATTATGACATTTCCCTCTGATACTACCAATACCCCCGTCAATACCGACTTCCCTGATGAACATCTCTTTTACATACCCTTGGATGACCCTTGGTATGATGATCTTATCATCTACCTCTGAACACAGAAATTCAGAAACCACCTCTCTCGGGACAATCGTCGACGCATTCATCACCAGGCCCCCCACTACCTCATTCTTAGTGACATCTTATATTGGCGAGGGGTTGACACCATACTCCGTCGATGTTTGACTATCGACGAGGCTAATAGAATCTTGAATGACTGCCATAATGACGCTTGCAGGGGCCACCTCTCAGGGATGTTCACTGTTCAAAAAATCATTCACGCTGGTTACTTTTGGCCTACATTGTTTCACGATTGCATCCACGCTATGAAGCGATGTGACAAATGTCATCTTTATGCCAACAAATAAAGAGCACCACCTTCTCTTCTACACCTAGTCATTACTGCCGGCCCCTTTTGCAAATGGGGCATAGACTTCATGACTTGCAACCCTCTATCTAGAAATGGACACAAATACTTCATAGTTGTAGTCAATTACTTCACCAAGTGGGTTGAAGCCATGCCTACCTTCAACAACACCGCTGGCACCGCAACATGCTTTTTCTTTAACCATGTCATCTCCCGCTTTGGAGTCCCATCTACAACTAGTCTTTGATCATGGGAAACACTTCGAGAATGAGATCTTTGTCAAACTCTCCTCTCGGTTAGGCTTCTCCCACGAGTTCACCTCCCCATACTACCCTCAGTCCAACGAATAGGTAGAGGCGGTCAACAAGGTCCTCAAAACCATGTTGCAGTGCACGGTTAACAAACATAAGACCAATTGGCACCATATGTTGTTCTCCACACTGTGGGATTATCGCATGACCATTAAAAATGCCATTGGCTTCACACCATTTCATCTTGCCCATGGGGTTGAGGCCACTCTCCCCATCGAATGTGAAATCCCCACCTTACGCACCGCTATTGAGCTATTACCCAACACTGCTCCAATGGAGCAGCACTTTTTGAACTTAGAGTCGTTGGATGAAGACCATCGATCTTCATTACAAAACAATGAGGCAACCAAAAAATGATTGAAGGCCACCTTTGATCGCCATGTCAACCTTCGCTCATTCAACAAAGGCAACCTCGTCCTTTCTTATGATATTGCTCACGATACCTTTGGCCATGGCAAGTTCGAGTCATTATGGCATGGACCTTACATAATCTAGCATTGAATCACTAAAGGCACATACATCTTGGCCTCTCTAGAAGGCCATCCCCTCAAAGAACCCATCAACGGGTTATAATTAAATAAATTCTATGCCTGAGCATAACCATGTTACACTAGGTTCTTTTTCTATTTTGTAGAGTTTTTAATCTTCTTTTTTTCTCCATGCCTTGCCTCTAACCTACCATTTGTGTTATTGATAGATGCCTCCTCCATCGGCCTGTCACATCGGTTACGTCGATGGAGCTAACTGTTGGACACAAAATCTTGTTTCGGCCGCTTGGGCCATCTATTCCCCCTTACATGAGTTGCTCCACTCCAGCGGCATATGTTTGGGGTCAACAACCAATAACCAAGCAGAATACACTATGTTCATTGGCCTCTTAGCTGAGGCCAGTCATCGCCATATTCGTCACCTTAGAATCTTACTAGATTCCCAACTTGTCGTCCTCCAACTCAACAATGTGTACCGTGTACGCGATCCATGCCTCTTCCACAAATACCTGCAAGTTAGACTTTTATCTTGACATTTTGAGTCCATCACATTTACACATATTCCCAGAAAATTTAATCAAATAATAGATAACATGGCTAACCTAGTGTTAGATTGGCATTTTTCACATCAAGACACCATTATGCATACATAAATCACCGCAAAGTCTGTCACAACATATAGAATAGACATCATAAAATAATCAACAAACATCAACACATGTGAACATCACAAAGGTCCCAAAAAATGTATATCCATATATATATATATATATATATATATACCGATCAAATGTGCCATCAATGTTTACAAAAATAGTTCATCACATACAACATCCGTAGGTAGGTAAACCACCTTACCCCTATAGATACAAAATGGTGCCACACCACCATACACAAAGTGGGCTCACTAGCCTATATAGATACAAAAAATACACAAATACAGAGGCACTCATGGAACCTCTAGAGATCCACCACCTAGCCCTCTCTCTGGAGGAGGGGCCCCACCAAAGAAGGGTCCCTCAGGTCCCAGAGGCAGTTTCCCAGTCATCGCAATCAAGAACTGCAAGAGGTACTCCTGTGCCCACACTAGAAAACACTCAAAAAACTTCAACAACGCACAAGCTGCCAAAGTATCCCGGACTGTCGGCTCCTCATCCCTCACTGCCTCCCTCAGGTGTGCCCAATCTCTCTCTCTCTAGTGAACCAAAATCATCCCACTAGTCACCTGCATCCACACATACAACACTTGATTATCCATCACAACCCATAAAAACATCAAAATCTCCAAAAAAGATAAGTTTTTACACCCTTCAGCTTTGCCTCAAAGGCTCGGTTGTTTTCCCCACAGGCGCGCTCACATGCGCACCTGTTCATCCCCCAGTCCTAGACTCATGTGCGACTATTGGCCATACATAATCACATTCATGTGCCCTTGTCACACATACAGACACGCATCATAGCACGCCTATTCACTACACAACTATGCATGCATGCACAACTGTTAGGAATACAAACGTGCATGCATGCGCTGTTGTGTCTTGCATAGGTGTGCATGCCATGCGTGCCTGTTTTCCCCATTAGGGCACCCTTATGTGTGGATGTCTGATTTACAGGTGCGCACTCGTGCATGCAAATTCCTCGATCTCTCATGCACTGGGGGACCCACAACCACAAAACCCCCCTGTACGACCCTCCGTACAGGCCTTACCCAAAAGGGAATCCTAACTACAATGCAGGAGGTTATGAACACTAACCTGACACTAGCTGATCCTGAATTGATCGAATCGATCTCCCAAAATCTCCAAAACTCCTCTGAAATCTCTCGTCCAATCCCTCTGGCAGCAGGTACAAATGAGGTAGCAATGTGGGCCCTACAACTATATATAGGCCTTTTTTCCAAACTTCCAGACTCAATTCCAGAAGCTCCGGGTGTCCATTTTTTGATCCGTCTTCAGCCATGGCATCAGGATCCCACCACCTACACAGTCACATTCCCTAGGCCACCATCCATCATCGGCCCCCAAGGGGCATTTTTCTCATATTAAGCTCAGGTACGCATGCTTCCATTCTTGCATTATTGAATAATTGATATATGATCTTTCTCTTCAGATATTGTTCACGTCGGGTATTTGATTCTCATGTGTGCATGTACTTGGTCATCACCCATCAACATTACCCCTTCAGGTATATCATCGACATTGGCATGTAGTCATTCCCTTTGAATATCAAATTGCATCTTCCAGTCACACCCTCCGATCTTTGCCTCTAGTATCCCTATATCTGACTCTGTAGTACTGTCACCTCCGGTGCATTTTGGTACTGTCACCTAGTAGCACTCTCCCTCACATGAGTAGTCCCATTCATAGTCCCCCTTGGCACTTTGACACTCATGTTGTTTTCACCCTTCAGGGATGGGAGTCTCAATAGTCTTATGCATCATCGAGAACCATCCACATACTCCTTCTCTTCATTTTTCTATCTTGCCCAATGGACTCCCAGGTTACTTCAACATGGTTCTATTTTGACTACACCCCCATAGTATCATTAACCATCCATTTCATCCACCGTCATTTTTCCCATCTGCAGATTGTCCTCCATCTATTTCACTAATACAAAAACCTTCCTATGGGGCCCTAAACCTCCACTTGTTCTCCAAGCAACTTGCACCATCATGAGGCCAAGCCATCTTCCATTGGGGCACCCATTTCTGTATCTGTACAATTATCCCAACTTGTTTTTTATTCTTTCGATAATTGTACAAACCCCCTTTTTTTTCCCTGCATTTACACAACTTTCTGTTGTTGCCTTTAGTGACCTTCCTTTTCTGGAAAAGCAACCCTTGTCACCCTTGGTTGGGGAATTTTTTCACTTTCCCCCATCACTGAAATTATCCATAACCCTCGAGCATCTTATAGTCCATACACCTTTTTGATCTATGTGTTTTTCCATTTTTGTCGCGCCTTTGACACAACTTACCCTCCTCTAGTCGTCCCCCCGACACTAGATTCAGTTTCACAGTTGCTTCAACTTTGCATATCTCCCCAACCAAGGGAAGTATTGAGTATCACCACTCCTGGACTTCACCCATGTTACTCATCAGTTCCTGATCTCATCTAGTAGAGTTCATGAAGCCCTTTTCTTCTTTGAGTCACGTCTCCCTTTCTGTCGACATCAACACAGTTTCCAGAAGGGTTACAGTATCTTGACTCTCATTACCTTTACAATGAGGAGTATCGGATGGAACAGAGAGAGCCATTATTTCTCTCTACTTTCGTTGACCCCCACAACATTTGACTTCAACACTTTATCATGTGGCGGTGGGTATTACTTTGTGACTATTGCAATTTTTTTTATATTTGCTGAAGACCTCTAAAAATTGTAAGGCCATCAATGCCTGCGACTCCTCGACACTTCTTATAGGTGTCATCGCCTATTTTTAGAGTTTTTTCACCATCCAAATTGTCCTCTGCTATTATCAACACACCCCCAAGGGCACTGCAGTCATCTACACCAACACACCACTTCAGTTATTGTCTCCCACATTTTTTTGAGTTACATGACACGAGCATGGGGCATGCCCGCCTCGTTTGTACACAATTTTATTTTTCACACCTTACAAAAGGATTGGGTCCTACATGTTCCCCTCTCCCTCCAAGGGGTCACTCTTGACACTACTCACAATGCTCTTTCTTACACAGGTACTCTCAATATAAGAAACATTGATGTATTTCGGCTATACATATCCTCCTAACCTCACACATTAGGGGGCATCTGCTATCACCGGAATTTCGTACGAAAATGGTTACAGGAATCCAACATCTTTAAAACACCCATTAATTCACTCATGGACCAAAAATTCATTTCCAAAAGGTCCAAAACTATACAACCAGTTATAAAATCAGCATGCTCTAAGACTACACAGGGAGCGCGTGCACATGCACCATCCAGAAACGCAAGAAAAGTGCACATGCGTCTGATGCGCGACCATGGATGCAAAAACCCGCACACCCCTCAGAACGATGCATTTATGATATTGGTCGGCCTTCCATCCAATTTTGGTTCATCTTCCAAGTTGATTTGACATCCAAATCTCGGATGAATCTGTCTGGGGGGCTGGTCAAAGACCTAAAGGTGCCCTAAAGGGCCCCTTGTTCACACTAAGAACTGGTTTCATAATGCCTCAAAGCTATGCTATAAAAAGAGGCCATGGGTGCACTATATTTTCAAGGAATTAATTTGTATTGTTATGCTACTTATATTCTCTTGGAGAATCCTCTTTTCTTATCAAGAGTATACAAGCACCATTTCATTTAGCCATTCATATCACCTCTTGAGTGAATGTGCTTTGGATTCTCTTCACCATTTCATTCTAGTTTGTTACTTGTAAGAAGAGATCAATATTTGGGGGTCCAAGAGTCCTCCCTTGGAGGAAGAGGGGACCCATATATCTCCCTTTATCTTTGGTGTTTTCTTTCCACTAATACAATCCTTTCCATCAGTGGCATGTGTGTTGTTTATTTCTTGTTCTAATGTCCTTATGCACTCTAGTTTAGTTTCTTTTAATGTTCTTAGTTTAGTTATTTGCTTATCCTTTATGATTTATACTTCTAACTCTTTCCTTCACTGTTGTTTGGCCTAGCTAACCCAACTAGGATTGTAAGCATCTCTATTTTGCTCATTTAGGTGACAAAAGAGGTGCAACAATTGGTCCTATGATGTCAAGACCCCATTGGTGAAAAGCGAAATCTACAGTGACAGGATGCAAAGGAAATGTTGCCTTCTTAACCTATCCTGCAGACTTTTGGCAAACTATACATTTACAGCACAATGTGTGGGAATATTTAAACAAAGTGGGCCAATAGTGCCTAGCTCTTAACACTTTGTGAGCAGTGGTGTCTCCATCGAAGTTTCCACTGGCTTCACCTGTATGAAGTTCATATAATACCTTTTCTGATTCTTCCTTTTCTAAACAACGCATAAGAACATTGTCAAAATTCTTTTGAAATAATACATCATTTATTAACTGGAAAGATGCATATTTTAACCTAAGTGCTCTTCTGTTTTTAGGATCAAGGTGGTGAGGAGAAGATCCATGTGTCAAATAAAATTTAACGTTCTCATACCAGGAATTGGAAACAACTTGTGCACCACTGATTTGTTTTTGGATATGCTGATTTACAGTTAAGGTGTTTATTTGACTTTCCTGTTCTTCAACCGAATCAACCACTAGTTTACACATGCCTTGACCTCTAACAATCTGATCAGGGGTAATTTTGAGGTCATACTCTTGTAATTACGTCATCCAATTTTCCCTTTTCTCACCCAGTGCTTTTTGTACTAACATATTTCTTACAGCTGGGTAAGGAACAATAACCTTGGTTCTGGATTTCGGCAGGTATGACTGAAAGTGTTTTACTTCTTTAAAAACACATATGCTTGTTGATCTACCGCTAGATAATTAATATCTTCTCCTTTGAAAGTTGAGATCATGAAGGCAATGGGTATCTCATTGCTTTCAACATTCGTTTGTGTTAACACAAAAACATAAGATCGGTCAGAAGCAAAGGTGTAAAGAGTGAAATACTGAGAAATCAGGACTCATCACGAAAGGAGCTTCTATTATTGCTTTTCTAATGGAGTCAAAGGATTGGATTTATTGGGATCCCCAATGGTATGGAATATCATTTTTGATCAAATTTTGTAATGGTCTTACCATTTCTAAAAAACTTGGGACAAATCTTCTAAAAAAATTAATCTTGCCTAAAAATGATTGCATGGATTTTTTGGGAGGGGAGAGTTTAGAAATTTATTGGGTTCTTTCAAGGTCAATGATCATTCCATCCTTCGACACTATAAAACCAAACAATTTACCTTGCTCTACCACAAATACCGATTTCTTAGGGTTGGGAGATATATCGAACCTACGACATCGTTCTAGTACGGCCCTAAGGTGAGACAAGTGATCTTTGTTGTCTTTAGAGAAGACGGTAACATCATCAAGATAGACCACTGTTGATTGATTTATGAGACCACGAAAAGAAATGTCCATTGCTCTTTGGAAAGTGGCTCCAGCATTTATAAGCCCAAAAGGCATCTGCCTGTAGGCATAAGTGCCCCATGGGGTACGAAAGGTGGTTTTAAGCTGGTCTGAGGGAGACATGAGGACTTGGTTATATCCTGAAAAACCATCTAACAAAGAAAGTCTTTTGAAACCAGACACCCGCTGAAGAATTTTTTCCATTGGAGGAATAGGATAGTTATCTTTATCAGGCGCTCAATTCAAGTTTCGAAAGTTGACATAGAGTTGAATTTCACCACTTTTCTTCCTTACAGGAACTAGATTCGACACCCATTGTGTGTGTCTTACCGGAAAAATGATCTTTGCATTTAGTAATTTATTCAGTTCTTTTTTAACAGTGGGTTCCATTTTAGGGTGCATCTTTCTTAATTTATGTTGAAAAGGATGGGTTTGGGGTTTCATGGGGATGCCATGTTGTATGATATTAGGATCAAATGTTTTCAAATCATTATACATCCAGGCAAAAACGTCTTTAAATTCTTTAAACAATTTTATAAAAGCAGATCGTTCTTGCTCGGAGCATCATGTTCCCAAATTGATATTTTGAGGATTTTCCTTTGTCCCTAAATTCACCATCTCATAAATCAAAGAAGAACTGTTTGTTTTGCAATTAACTGACCCTCTAAATTTATCATGCAAGTCATAAAAATTCTCTATTTTTACAACAGATCTGGGGATAGAATTTACTAGATCAGATGTCGATTCAAGAGATCTAGGATCTGATATTACTGTGAAATTGTGGAGGTTTTGTCCCCGAGGTGTAGGAAAGTTGGTGACGGAGTGTAATGTTAAGGCGCTCCGTGATGTTAAAGTCACTGGTTCGAAACCTGTGGGGACAAAAAATCCAACCATGTTAAGGGTTGGTGTGGCTTAGGCCAGGTGCGATCCTCGGGTGATTTTGATGGCTTAGATGCCCCTAAGTCATGGTTTCTTAGCCACAGGTTAGTCCCACATGTCATGGACAAACTAACAAACAAAAAAAAAGAAATTGCGGAGGTTTTCATCGTGAGTGCCTTCATCAATGACTGCACCTTGGAAGGTGTCCTCCATATGCAAGAAGTTGATGATCTGCTGGTCATCGTCAAACACTCTCCAATTGGTGATGTTATCCAGGATCGACCTGAACAACAATTCAATCGAAAACGCATTAGGATAAATAACTTCTGTGGGCAATAGTTTAGAAGCGACATTAGCCAATAAATCAACCTCCGAATTATTTAGTCTAGGAATGGAATTTATGTTAAATGCTGAAAATGTTTGCATTGAACTCCATACCTCAATTTGGTAACTTTTCAGATGTGGTGATAAACAATGTATGGAGTTCCTTACCTGCCTAACCATGATTTCTAGATCATCGAATACCATTAAATTTTGTACATCCATATCTAGATCTTTCCTAAGCCCTTGTAGAAGTGCTTCATATTTGGCGATGTTATTAGTGCACTCGAACTCTAATCGACAGGCAATGAAAGTCTTATCACTTGAGGGATCGATGAGTACACATCCTGCACTGACTCCTTCTTTGTATTTGGATCCATCAAAGTATAATGACCAGATTTGAGCTTCGTCAGCAGTGTTTGACATGCTTGGCCAAGTTGATGTCTGAGTATAGGTCATAATTTTTGATTGCTGCCTTGGATCAATGATAGGGGAAATTTCGATCATGAAGTTACCAAAGAAGGTATTCATTCTCTGCATTTCAAATGAATTAGCAGATGCAGTGAAAGGTTAGTTTGCATCATTTAAATCCATCACGGTGTGTTTAAGATAACATTCTCTGTTTATCCTGATTCTATTTGGCTATCTATTTTCTGGCAGCCACAAATGAGACCAATCTATGGCAAAGTAACCATGCAGTTGTTCAGACCAGTCCCTGCTTAAAAAAAAACCATAGACTTTAGGGATGCCAACAAAAATAATTTCAATAATCTGATGAACCTTAGAATTGGAAGATAATCTAACCAAGACATTCTTAAGCTCACCGATTACCTTAACGTTCATCCGATCAAGCTAAATGATTTTGAGATCAGAAGGTTGAAATTCTACGTTAATTTTTTGAAAAAAATATAGAGGCATCATGTTTGACGATGCACCAGAATTGACCATACAATTATGTACATTTCTATTAAAAATTTCAAAGGTTAACAAGAAAGGTGGGACATTTTTCCGAGTGTTAACAGTTGAATTCTGTTGATTTTTAGTTGTTGTCCCTAAAACAATTTTATTTACATTTGATGCAATTTGTTCAGCTAAATCCGTTTTATCTGGAGGTTCAGATGTTGTTTTAGTTGGGACCGTTTTGGATGTTTTTGAACTAATTTCTACAGTTTTCTTGCTGCTAGAATCGATGTTTTTACTATTTTCAGTGATGCTTTGAAGCATTTTCTGCAAAATAAGGGGAAATTTTAGCAGCTCAAAAACAAAAATATTAGCCCTCATTTTTTTTAGATCTTCAATTAAATCATATTCTAAAATAGGGGCTGCTAAAATTTGTTTAATTTCAGCTTGATGCGACTATTTTGGAAACACATTATTACTCGCTTCATAAGAAGGTTTGTTCTGTGTTTTGCTTCTTGTGTTGTAAGGGTGGACAGTTTCAAAATTTTCTTGGAAAATACTGTCAGAGAAGTGACCAAAAATATTGGGGGATGATTCTTCCTCTTTCGGTACTTCTTCCTCAGCTATGTCTTTAGAAATTTCAGGAGGGGTAGAAGCATAATTGTCATGTGCTTATAAGATGGTTTGCAAAACGTACTGCAAGCTTTCGAAATTTAAACCTTCAGTGGTCGGGTTTGGCCGGTTGGGAGGAAAAGGTTTTTTGAAAGGCAGTTTAAAAATTTCTTTTCTTGAGGATGCCTCCTCGGTCGATCCCTTCAAGTCCACGACTTGATTCGATAGCTTTTGGAAATATTTCTGCAATCTTTCTAAGTCTAAAGTTTCTGGTTGATTTTTAGCTTGAGGAGGCCTAGTAAGGATTTCTATTTTATTTTTAGAGGATGAAGTTGTTTAAGCTTCACTATTGAGATTGTCTTCTAAGCTTAATATATCCTTTTCAATTTGGATTTCCTCCTCAAAGGATCCTAATAGAGTGTTCTTTTTAGACCTTTTGACCCATATGGCGATATTATTGTGCAAGGATTTAGCGTAATATGCAACGATTAGACTTTCTACAGGCATTGAATCTAGAGGGATCTTATTCTTTAGGGTAAGGAATCTCTGGTTAAAATATTTTACTTTTTCCTTAGGATTCATTTTTAGACTGGAGAGCTCCATAACCAAGACTTCAGGAGATTTATCATCTCCAAACTTCTCTAAGAAACATGTTTCAAACTTGTCCCAAGAGATGATGGTTTGGGGCTGTTGGGAAAAATACCATGTGGAGGCATTGCCCTCAAAATTATAAGGAAAGAGTCTTCATACTGCATATTCATTCTCTACATTTCGGAGTCTAATGGCCAACACAATTTTTTTTATGTGATCCTCAACAGATTGTTTAGAATCTGGATCAAATTTAGGCAACCATTTCTTCGGGTGTTTCAACAATGGATGTTGCGGTCCAGGTACAACCACAAAATCTTGATCGAGCCAAGGTATGGCAGGATTGTTTTGGTTTTCCATGTGTGTTGGTGGTGTTGAAGGCTAATACGATTTAGAAGAGGAACTGCCTTCTTCATATGAATCTCCTCTTGAAGAGGATGGAGATGAATCAGGTGGGGAAGGTGGGATACTAGACCCTCAGTCTCCAAGAGTAGGTGTTTCGATAGGATCAATGTTATTATCACCTAAAGGATTTCAGAGTAGACCAGTGCCTTCAAGTTTTTCTCGGATATCCGATAAATCTAGGGGTTAATTAAGTGGCCTACAAGGTTGTCTGATACAGGGTAAGGCACTATGTGTCCTTATGAGTGACTGACAAACAATATCTTGGATGTCGACCTCTTGAGGGGTTGATGTTACTGGTTAAATGGGAATGCCAGGAGTATCATTTGAAGTAGTTGTTGTTTCAAGTGTAACGTTGTTGTTTGAGCGACTATGTGTTACGATTGTGGAGTGAGTGTGTGGGGGAGGAGTCTTGCGACCTCCATGTGCCATCAATTGAATTCAGACCTCCTTCTAGCGCTAATTTTTGATGGGAAAATTTGACATGCCGTCAACTGGAAGAATAGATCTAGACCAGGGTTGTCTAATTAACCCAATCCATTTGGTGTGATCTATTCTGATGGGTTTAATGGCTCCGTTAGCCAACTAAAGTCCTAAAACAAAGAAAATAAATAAACTACTTAATGCTAAAACTATAATAATATATGTACTTTAATCTAATTATTTACAAATGTATTAACAAAAAGGTAAATATGAACATGTTGTTTATGAACATAATAATTATAGGTTGCAAGTTTTAGTGAAAGCCTTGCAAAATCAATGTTTTGTAATCGTTCTCAAAAGTAGATAAAGAAAGCACATACTTTTGTATTTTCTGTTTTGTAATCACATATCTAAGAATCATAAATAAAACATGATTTGAAACAAAGATAGAGTGATGATCAAAGCCGATCTAGAACTGTCTTGTTTCGCTAATAAATAAAATGACAAAAATTAGAAACAAATAAAGCTAACTTGTTACTAGTTTCTAAATGTGTCTATGCCTCTGTACGATCCACAACTCCAGCTGTCTCACATGTGAAAGAAATCTACAATAGGCTTGTACTAATGTCTCCTGAATAAATTCAAGATGTCTATTTACAGCTAGGATATAAGAATAGAATAGTAGACACATATGATCCAATGATATTATAATTATGAATGATTATAGTAAGAAAAATCTTTATGTGAAGCATTCATTTTATCCATCAATTAAACATTAGGCATAAAACATGATATTATAATTGATATAACCATCACAGTCATAGAATATGGAACAACAAATTATAGACAAGATTTCGAAGCATTCAATGAAATGGAATATCATATGCTAAAGAGGAAAAAACTGCATAACATATCAATATTTCATAATATAAAAGTCAAAACATAGATGGAAAAATGTCACAGTGGTCTAAAGCCAAAATGCAATACACTTGTCCATATAGCTCTAAGAATTACATGCCTATAATCTGTTCCCAACCAAAGATGATCTACTACTTACAAAATGAACAATATTTAAAGTGACTTGAAATCACATTCTCCTATCTCACAGGATAGGATATGATTTCATAAAATAAAAAATATTACAAAAATAGTGGGCTAACAACCACTCATAACAGATTTGGTTTTAATCAAAGTTTGATCAAATTTTTTTCAAAACAAACAAAAAAGAAACTACCAATCATTCATATGCATAATCGAATATGTTTCCCCAAGATGATCAGCAACAAGATCTACTATTTCTTGAAAAAGAAAAAAAAAATAAGTTAGAAAATTATTCATAACTAATTTCTAATTTTTTTTAAAAAAGAGACTTGGCTATAGAATCGAAAGATTCTGTAGCCAATCTTAGTTTAGCAAACAAAATCAAATTCCAAATCGATTTAATTCAAAATAGATAACAGGAATAAAAAAGAGAGAGAAAAATGTTTTATCATTTAAAATTTGACTAAAGATGGGTCAGGTAGTTCAGAATTTACTATTGCTTTGACACTTGTTGCATTTTTTATTATTACGTTTCCTGATCTCTTCATGCGTTTATCTTTCCTCTTTGTGTGCACTTTGATATCGATATTTTCTTGTCTCAATGATTCTTTTTGAGCAGTAAGCATTTTAATCTGGGCCTTAAGAATGGGTATGTCAGTGTAATACCGCTCGATCCAATGAAAAAAAGCATCACACTGTACAGGAGGAATGGCAGGTCGATGAAGTGTACAGTCAAACACAGATGTGTCAACCTTACTTTTTATTTTCCCTTGATTGTGACTAATACTAGAGAACCCCTCCTCACCTTTGAGGCATGGTGGAAAATTCATCACAAAGTCATAGGGTTCAGTGGGAACAATAACTTTCTTCCTGTAACCTTGACAATCCGGATCTTCCAAAACTAGAAAATATTCTATTTCAGAGTCCGAGACCTCATCGACCTCAATCCGACCGATCGAGCTTAGATGAGCATTTTTTCGGTTCCTCAATTTCCTTGAAATTAGGTGATCTGCCTTTTTTTTCTGGAAACCTAAGTCTGTGCATTTCTTCTTTGTTTGTTTGCAAGGTTTCTCAACATTTGGCTTTACAATAATGTTCGGGCTAGCATCAAATTTAGGCATAAGAGGGTCAATTACCTCCAATTCAACAGTCTTCTGCTCAGGAAATCCTACAGATGAAGGCTTACTTGACATCACTGCATCTAAAGGGTTTCTGCTAAGAGAGTCTGGTCCACTTCTTGAAATACCAAGCTAGTTTTTAATCAATGTCTCGCCTAAGCTAGGGTTTACTACATGAACGGTTGTGGAAAAACCATTCCTTATCAAAAACTTATCGCAACAGTCGCCCGGGATTGACAAGTGATGAATCAACAAAATCTTAATCAATCCGTGATGAAACAAACTTGAATCAACACTCTGTCTCTTATTATATTTTGGACATTTTATAGAGACTTTTCAATAAATAAAATAGCCTACTTAATTCAAAACCAATGAAATGCATGAGTAAGAAAATATGATAGAGGAATACCAATCTATATCGACCCTCACAGGTCACGAATTTTTTGAGAATCAACAACAAGCTATGCCACCTAGGTTTAACCAGGGAGATGGGAATACCTTTTTCGCAACAGTTGATTTTTCGACACGTCATAAACAAGATCTAGGGTACTCCTTTAATTCGTGAGTTTTTGAACCACTTCTCTCCTATTGATGGAAGCCCTATTGCTTCACTTACAAACCCCTCAGTTAGCTCTAACTGTGTGTCCCCAATTTTTTCTCTGCAACCATCGAAGGTCTATGCAAAAGCCTACGCCACTTGAAGGTTATAGCCTTCAAATATTTTAAGGAAAACATCTGAGCCTTGGATTTTTAAGTTCTCAATCGCATCGTCGTGAGAGAGTAATTCCTGGCACCCATTTGGCTCCAAGTAAACGATAGGAGCAATGACAAATGTCACCATAATGTAACAGGGATAACTCAAAATATTTTTAGGTTTAAATGGTAGGAGTGATAGGAACAAATCCAAATGGATATTGGAGAAACAACCATAACAAAGCCTGTCCGTTATCATAGCAAATGTAGTGGGAGAAAACACCAAGGGTTTGATCGTAGATGCTTTACCATTCCTTGTAATGAGAACCAGACATACAGAGTACCAAAACCCTATGAATGTAATGAATGGCTCATTAATACGTTAAGCCAACGATGTGAGGTAAGGACGTGAGTACAACAAGCATGTATTCATTTGAATGTCTATTGATATGACCATTAAGCTCACAAGGAGACTAACCAATGTATCAAAGGCTCTTAATAAATTGAATATAAACTATCGAACCATACAATAACTAGATCAAAACCCCAAAACATATAAAATAGGTAATTCAAACATTAGATTTAGATCTCATGTAAGCATGGTGACCTTCAAAAGGATGCATTCTAAGGCATACAATTTATAACACCGGGCTAGGTTTTATGTTTGAATCATGCTTACAGTCATGAATCAAACATAAAACAAAACGAAAACGTAGACAATAATAAATTAATCAAAATATTTCTTAACCTAATAATTATCTCAAGATTCTCGAAGAGAAAGTTTACGAAATTGAGGTGAAGGCAGCTACAAAACATGAAATTTCTTGTTTAAATATGAAAATCATGTGGTGATGCCAACAGGACCCTGGTTTGATTAAACTTGCGACAACAAAATGGTTTCGTTGCTGGGACCTGTGTTAAAAGGGAACCTATAGGGAGAATGCTTCTGTGGATCCATAGATCGGGTATTGATCAATGGTGGGAAATAAACTATGACACCTTCATATGGAAATAAGCGGAACTGAGGAGAAAATCGATGGAAAATGCTTGCGAAGCAATCTTTTACTCAGAAAGATTGAGTGACCAGTACGAGATTTTTTGGGTTAAATCCCTGGAAGAATTTTTCCACTAGATAAAGAGGCTCTAAGAAGCTCCAGAGTTCCAAGGACGAGTCAAGAGGATCTACGCGTGGGACACTGAAAATCTAGCAACACTTCAAAGGCTAGATTGTCCAATCACGCAAGCAATTGATTTCTGGGTCAACACCACATTAGAGGGATATATCATCGAATTTGCAGCTGAGAACCACCAATATTTCTCATGAGAAGAGGAAGTCTTCAAAAAAGACTCAAGGGGAATACTGTTGAGGGAAATCCCTCTGTGGATTAAGGTTTTCTTGATGGAGGAGGGGATGTTGACTATGTCCCCGACTAAGATGGTAGTGTAAACACCCTCGCTTGGTGTAGGGTGAGGCGGGGTGAGAGTCATGTCATGAGAGAGGGGAATGTTTCTTTGACAAATAGGGGGGAAGCAACATGAAATAGAATCGAGAGACGACCAACCCTTGAGGAGAGCCACCATAATTGAGAAGTGGTGGCGCGATAAGATCAAGAAAGAAGCAAGACAGTCCGAGAAGTTGAGGAAAGAAGGTGGATCAGGAGAAGTAGAGGAACTACAGAGGGAAGAGTTGTAGAAGATGAGAATATAGGAACGAATGGCCAGTCAAATATTAAATCAGAGAGAAGCGCAGAGAGAAATAAGTCCCCAGGAGGTGGGACAAGAAGAAGAAGGTGCAGACATAAGAGAGGAAGAAGTCGACATGAATCTTGAAGAATAAAGAGAAGATTTAGCCCTGATAACAGGAGATATTGTGAATCCGACCGAAGAGATCATCCAAGTGGAAGAAAATGAGACCCCCCAAATAAAAAAAAACTGCCATGAAGCTAGTGGCGCCAGCCCTGAATCACCCATACCCCATTTTTTCTATACAAGCAGTAAGTTCAATACTACCTTCTCATGTTAGTTCTATTCTAGTACAATTAATTAGTCAGTCACAACCAGGAAATGAGAGTACATGGAGGATATTGGGATCCCCTAGTAGATCAAAAGTAGGACCATTAGGATTTATATTGATAGGAACAACAAGATAAACAATGGCTGGCCATGCAGGAGGTTCGATTGCCTGATACCTAGAATTTTGGGGTAAGGGAGGTGAAGACATTGACCAACATTGGTTCTTGTGTGAAGCAATCTAGAGATCCAGAGGGACTCCGTATGAGAATAAGTTGGTTGAGTTCTAGACTACCTTGAGAGGTCATTCTCTCAAGTGGTACATAAAGATCATTGAGCTAGGAGTGCTAGGAATGCAAGGTCAAGCGGTCACGCTTGGCCAGGTACAAACAAGGTTCATAGTAGAGTTCAAACTACCCTAGTCAGAACAACAAGATCTATCTGAGTTGTGTGAGATCTAGTAGAGGGAAGGTGAATCAGCCTGGGAATACAACCATAAGTTTAAATATTCCATAGGGAGGTCGGCACATCCAATCCACGAAGAACATCAAAGGGAGTGGTACATTCAGGGGTTGCCGCTTCTGACTTGTATTTCGCTAACGCAATAATAGATAACCACGTTAATAGATTCCTTGGAACAATCGATGAAGATTGCAGCCATGGCAGGATACCCTGGGAGCCTGAGAATGACCGGACCCCCAGTAGATGCGAATCTGGCACAACTACAAGGGAAGATATCGACACTTACATAAAATATTCAAGAGCTGACGATACCCAGACCATGACGACCACAAGTTTGGTGCACCAGATGTTATATGAAAGGTCATCTGGCGAACAAATGTCCATGAATAAGGGGAATGGGACCTCCTCAGAATCCGATGGTACCCCCACTAGGACCCATGGGAGGAGTTGTGCAAGTGTCGACGAACTTACCATTCCAAAACCCCACCCCATATCATGCTTTCCCAGGAGGCCAAGCAGCACCAACAACTAAGGATTGTGAAATCTGCCAAATCCATGGGCATGGGCCAAGACAATACCCCATTATGCAGAAATACTAGACAATACCAAATACAATACACTGTGAGTTTTGCATGTCTACCATGCACACTACCAATCAATGTACAACGTTCGATGCAGTTGCATATAGGTTGGACCAAACAACATTCAGGGTGAATGAAAACCCTCAAGGACTAGGAAGAGGTCAAGGAGGTGGTGCCGAAGGAGACTTCAGAGGAGAAAGAATTGGGGGAAGAGGGCCAAGTAGGTGTTACAACTATGATGAGCAAGGTCACATGGCTAGAGACTATCCTCATCCAAGGTGACCATGGTGCTCTCATTGCAGAACCAATGGGCATGCAACTGAAGATTGCCCAAAGTTAATTGAAAAATGGGAGGATAGAGTACAACAAAGAGGAACTAACCTCATCAGTTCAGAAATCAAGAGGGTTATTAAGGGACAATTTCCCAACCTTAATATCATTACTCGAGGAGGAGAAAAGATAGGAGATGGTGTTGATACTCTACCTCAGATCCAGAAAGCAGCACCTAAAGAAGACATGTATGACCCTCTAAAACAAAAGCTATTCTTTAAATATTCCATAGAAATATTTTAGAATATTCCTATCTCAGAGATGTAAGAGAAACCCCCATAGCCTATTGTTTATCCTAAGATGGCGCAAGTTCCTGCTTCACCCCCTGCACCCAAAAACCTTGTAGCCATGCCAAGACAACCTAAGAAACCTTAAAATGTAGTTGACCTTTGGTTTCAATTATTCTCTGACATTATGGGGAATGATCAACTAACAAAAAAGTTGTGCAATGCACTATACCTAGTTTTAGGTAATGAATAACCCCTAGAGGCAATAATAAGGGCTAATATTCCTGAGAAGAGTACTCAGAGAGTGCAGAGAAGAAAAGTACAAACCAGAAAAAAATTTAGACTAGTAGCCCAGTTAGATGAATTTGAGATTAAGGACATCATGTTGGATCTGAGATCCGATGTAAACATTCTTCCTAAGAAGACTTGGGAAGCCTTAGGAAAGCCTAGGCTGACATATTCCCCAATTCAGTTAAGAATGGAAAACCAGTATTGTATATTCCCCATAGGAAGACTGGAGAATGTGGAAATAGATGTTGTGGGAGTAAAGACAGTGGCCGACTTTAAATTCATTGAGATCATGGGAGATACGGACCCTTACCTTGCACTACTTGGCATTGATTGGGCCTATGACAATTATGCAGTAATCAACTTAAAGAAAGACACCATGAACTTTGAGGCTGAGGGAATAAAGGTAGTTCAACCTTTGGATCCATATGTAGGACCCAAGTATACAGAACCAACAAACAATAATATGGAGGGAGAAGACTTGGATCAGTTGTACACCGTAACAATAGGAACAAGAAATGATTATATAAATCCTACTTCTGATGGATTAGTTTGTTGGAGAAGCATACAGTCAACAGATGAAGACTCAGAATTGGATTTTGACAGTTGGCAACAAGGTTTGCACGAACGATTCTCAAGAAGATGCACAACTGTTAGAGTGACCAGATGGGTTGGGACCGAATTTAGAGAACACCTAGTATACGATGACACCTCAAATCTAGAGATTTTTCTGCACAACATGGAAGAAAATGTAGTAGAAGATCAAAGAATATCGGTACTAGATGTAGCTTTTCAGAACACCCCTTCCAGATGGTGGGCTAACCATAAATCCATACTTAGAACTTGGGACAAGGTGAAGCAAGCTATCAAGTACAGGTTCCATAATAAGGAGTAGCTAGAATAAGAGATGCAAACAGATCTCCAAGTTGCGCAACTTTTCAGCGGAGAATTAGATCCTAGAATACATATTGAATGGTGTGTGACACAGGGGCAAGATATGAGAATACCCTCTCACTTCTGGGTTCAAGTATTTCCCCACTCCCTAGGTCCAATCCCAAAAGCTTGGTTTATACAAGAGGAAACCAAGATCCTAACCAACGACCAAGGAGCTCATTTCATTAGCAGCACTATAGCAGCACTTACAGAAGAATTCTTGATTCAACATCACAAGAGCAGTCCCTACCACCTGTAGGCCAATGGAGCAGTTGAATCCTTCAATAAGATTATGGAAAGTGGGTTGAGAAAGGTCTGTTGCAAAAATCGGGAGGACTGGGACGACAGATTTCCAATTGTACTATGGGATTACAGGACAACCACAAAGAAACTCCACAGGTACACACCGTTCCAGCTAGTTTATGGGAGAGAGGCAGTGGTGCCTGCAAAATTCATCACTCCAAGTCTGTATATTGCACAAGTCACATGTATGTCAGAAGAGGAATCCATTGCGTAGATACTTATGGAGTTACAAGCACTCTAGGAGACCGGATTTCTAGCAGACTTCCATCAGTTGGTTGAAAAAGAAAGACAAAAATCTTGGCATGACAGGAACATTAAGACTAAGGTATTTATGCAAGGAGACAAGGTGTTACTCTACAATATTCGGTACCAGAAGCATCTTGGCTAGCTGCGCATGGAGTGGTTGGGACCATTCATAATTGCAGAGATCCGACCCTCAGGAGCAGTCAGACTCGCACAACTGGATGGTGTGGTGTGACCAGGATGGGTGAATGGAGCTCACCTGAATCCCTACCTGTCTCAAAACTGAGAAAGAGGGACTGCCTCTCTAGTCCAAAGGAGCTTGTACATTAGTTAGATTTGAGTTTTCTGAAATTTTTGTAAATTCAGTTAATAAAGTTGATGTGTGTAGTGTTACACCATGACACATAGTTCATTTTCTATTTAAGTGTTGTTTGATACAAAACTAATGACTCAGCAGTGCAGGATCCACAACATAAGAGAATCCATTAATGAAAGTCATTAATATGACGGGGGAAACCTTTGTGGTCGGAGGGAGGATGAATCTGAATATGATCTGAGTCCATGTGCCACATGAACCCAGTCGAGTCACAACCTTTATTTCCATTTGGTACCATGTCTGAGGTCAGTTAAGCCATAAATCCACGGATGACACTGAGCTTGAAAAATTTCTATCCACATTCATCATTGAGCACCCTCCATCACCTCCACCCCAATCAACAAACCTCGTCACCACCAGTCACCCCAGACCACAACCCCAGATCCGATGCAACTCGATCAACAAGAGCAAGTGGAGCGAGGACTCCCAAAAATAACCCAAGATTCACCCAAGCCGAGATCATAATTTTTTGGTCCAGACCCTAAAGCACCAGAGCAGAGCATGAAACTGAATGGTATGAATCTAGACATCCAGGAACAACATCCTGAGCCTTCAACACAACAAAAATATTCCCAAACTGAAGAGGAGTTGCACACCCAAAGCAAACAACAAATCCCTTCACCGGCCAAGGGTGAGGATGTACAAGAAACCACAATGCAGGAAGTAGAAGTAAAAAACGAGCAGGAGCTACCAGAGCCTCAAAGGGAACCAACATCAACACCTGGGTAGAGTGTGACATCCATGTGTGAACAAATGGAGCAGGTTCTCTAGGACCCTCAACAATGCGTAGAACTGATGCAACTTTGCATAGCCAGAACAAAGGTTATGACTCTTTTTCCTGCAATGCTAAGGTCGAGGATCACACCAAGATCACCAACATAGGAGGAGGTAGAGACCTACTCAGAGCATTCAATGGCCAGTGGAATTTCACTGTAGACTCGAGTGCCCATAGACGCATCTCCTTCATCTACTGATCTCATACAGTGGCCAGCGATGCAATTATTTGGATTGATCAGAGCACCAACTGATCAATTAGAGTAAAGGATCCAAGAGGCTGAGAGATCTGCTAAGGTTGCAAGGAAGGAAGAGTTTGTTGCGCATACATGTAGGATGCAGGAAGCACACAAAATCCAAGTTTAGTGCAAATTGGAAAGAGTGTAGGAAAGACTTGTCGAAGCCTGGCCAAAGATTCAAAAGGTTGCACCCAAACTACTTGAAGTTAGTGATGCAGGCGAGACGAAACACCACATTGAGTTTCTACAAGCAGCATGGACACAAATCACCACCCAAGCTGAGTAGGTGAAAGCATAGTTACAACAGGCCCAACAAGAAGCAAAGCAACAACCTCAGAAGCTGCAAGAGAAGATGCAGAAGATAGTACTGCAAGGAAACAATGCTCGAGCAACACTACACAAGCACACAGTGGAATGCAAGCTGATTTTCAGGGAAGTTAGTGACTGGATGGGCATCATCACTCGACACAACCAAGTCTTGGAGGAGGTGCGGACAAAGATCCAGGTGCTGAACAAATAAGTTTCTCCCACAATGGATCCTATGGAGCAACATCATAAGTTCGACCAAATTCAACAGGTGGACAATGAGCTGAATGCCCTCTTTGAGGCACAGTCCGTAGCAAAGAAAGAGATGCGTGATTTTTGACCCGTCGTACCAAATCTGGGCCCTTCATTTGAAGAGGTAAAAGAAGAGAAAGCACAAACATAAAATCCCAAGGAATAAGAAAAGGAGGATAAGGGAATATAATAGATGCACCTGGAATATGCGAAAGAACCAAGCACTTGACTCAAGGGCGAGTCAAGGATTGTGGTCAGAGCCTGTTGGGACCTTCATTTTTGGATAAGGAATTGCACAATTTTTGGCTGAGAACAAGTTGCGCAAGATTCAACAGAGGTTGGAAAACAGAACGAGAAAGAGAAACAAAAAGAAGTTGCGTAAGTCAGCGCAACACCAGCTAAGCAACAAACGGTTGCAACAGAACAAGGAAGAATGCAAGACAAAATAGAAGACACAACCCAACTATATATATGGCTGAACATAAGTGTAAAAGGGCTGTTGACATTTTTGTTATTGTTGGTCAGTTTATTATGAGTTGGGTCCGAGTTGATTGTGGGGATATTTGTCAAGTCGAGTTTTGAGTCTGTAATGAATTTGATCTACTAGTTTGAGAATTAGAGCTCTGCGACATGATTCCAAAGTCAAGAGTTTGTACATCGCACTATTGTGTAATTTTGAGTCTATAATCAAAGAAATATTTTGAAGATAATATGAAGAAGGACATAAATTTTCAAATATGATGTGTCTCTGTGTGTTTTCTTTATGCATTACACTTCTTCTTTCTGGGTTATAAGTTCTACTCGATGGTTCTGTGTTTAGATGCTTGTTCTTAATGTAATTAGTTTCGATTCTTGCACATATATATTTCAAATATGTTTATGTCTCTTGTGCAAGATCAAGGATGAGTCCTAAAGGCTCTATGGATCCTCTTAAGTCTTTTCCCTACCCTTCCCTATCTATCTGTCTCAACAACGCTTCAGGTGAGACTTCTTCTCTTCAAAGGAGATGAAAATGCCAGAGCTCTAGACTACACGGTACCTTTTGTTGGTAACCTAAGAAGGAAATCACGAGAAATAAGGGGTAAAAGATATTTAGTAAACCATTCTAATAATAAATGGTCAAGAATGGTCGCTTTAATCAACCTTCGTCGTCATCTCCACTCATGAATGTTATAAGAGATATGCACAAAGTTCATTTGATGAAGAGAGGTTAAAATTTTTGTACCCATCTTGTAACGGATGGGTAATTGAAAATGTGTGAGAAAGGACATAGCGAGGGAGTTGAAATCTTGAAAAGAACCAAGTTGAATTTTAATATACCACTTGGCGGAAGAGCCTGTAAGTGTGCGCTGGAAGAGACATAAACATATAGAATCATCCATTAATGAATTTTATGAACACCATAAATGGAATGTCATCACATGGTTGTTTGGGTATTCTCCAGGTTTACCTTCAAACTTGGGGATGTCAGAAGGTAACTTAGTAGGAATTACTAGCCAAAAAGGAAAATGCAACATGGGATGATTTTTCAACCGAGACAAGTCTGGGAGATCCAGATTGGCAAGGAAGGGTAATTGTTGATTATCATGAGGGTGATACTGGTGTGGCATATGGACACCAGTGGGGCCATAAACTGGTTTAGGTGGATAATTATATCCAGTAGGCCCTCCCACATATGGTTGTTGTTGACCATGATAGGTAGGATTCAATGGTTGTTGAGGAACATTCATGAGTGGGGTAAAACTTGATGGATTCTGAGGAGTATAAGTCGATTGATTCAGTTGTGGAGGATAAACAGTTTTCCCTTGTGGGGGGTAAACATTTTGTCCCTAAGGAGGTACTAGAGGTTGTGGAGGCCTCGTCAATGCTCCACTTCGATATGCCCCTTTGCGATTATATGTACATCCTTTACCAGTACCATAATATTTGGATGGTAGACTGGTATAATCCGAGTGCATGTGCAAGAAAAACTCTGCAAAAAAAATGTCTTGCAAAATAGTGTGGAACCTCATCGTTCCACGACAATTTCCCATATGCGGCCAAAAATCTGTTATACAGATGTCCAGCAAAGTGGGGGTGCTTAAAATATTGCACCTTCAGCATTTTCCGCTTTGGACCCTATTTGAAATTGAACATAGAGATGGCATCTTCCTTTGAAACTCTATTTTTTACTGTATCCCATTTATCAGGACCCATCACCTCTGACTTTCGCCGCCTCATTAGATCGATAAAACTATCAGTGGTTGGCCCCATCTTCTGATATGCATCCATAAAGTTTTCTAGTGAATGCAAAACAATTTGCAAACTTTGTTTTCTCTCCAAAGGAAGTTCCAAGACCACAAAATCATTTTCCAACCTCTTTTTAACACCTGAGCATCGCTCAAGTGTCATTTCTTTTGTATTCCCTTCCCATGGAAGTTCATCGCCAACTTCTGAAGGATAGGTGGATGTTGGCGTGTAATCTTCTGTTTCTTCATAACGTAGCATCCTACATCCACCTTCTCCCTCTGCACCGACATTTGAATCTTCGTGACAACCACTCTCATTGTCACCCCTTGCTCTAAATTGATTTCCTACACACACATTTGAAAGTAACTTCAAGATTTAACCGCACATAAATTTAAATACAACAAAATTCAACAAAAATAAACAAAATTTAAGAAACTTACCAGAAATGTTCTCTGGTCCAGAGCTATTCCCTACATTCTCACTATTCCCTACATTCTCAGGTGTAGGAGTGTTGATGCGCAACCTATCCAAAAAGGTTTCATCCATAACACTGGTTTGAGCAG
>CBVK0100097865.1:0-30573 GCA_900067695.1 Picea abies
GAGGGCGTTTAGTCTTATGTCCTTTTATACAAAAGGATTAGACAGGATCCTGGCCGAATCTTCAAGTAAAGACTAGTAAACTTTTCAGCGAGTCGCAGTAGTGGAAATTGTGCCTTTAAACAGCCCGAGACTACTGATACGGCTCTGGATTTAAACTTTAAACACAGAGAGACTTTTATATAGACAGAAAGAGAGAATAACTTTAACAGATCAGAATGAGTCAATGTGTGATGTGTGCTTAATCATCATCTCTGCATGCATACCTGGTTGAACTTCTTCTTATCGAAAATCTCAATTGACATTATCATCGTTTATTTCTTCAATATTCGCATGTTCTTGTTTCTTTCTCCGATAAAGCTCTTTCCTTTGCTCAATTTGGCGAGTATCATCTCAAGTGCGATCATATTTACTCTTGTGCAAACTTTTGTTTCCCATGATTTTTATAGTTATCTGTAAAAGATATGTTCAACAAAGACTTAAACTTGAAAAAATTATCAACATTTATCTTTCAACCCATAAATTGTTATTCCAATAAAAAATTGAACAAACATCATTTACCTTATTCAAAAAAAACCAAAAATATGATTCGAAACTTTGTTGAAGTGTTTTAAAAAACCACCATGTATTGATATCGATCCCGCGATTAAGCCTATGGAACAGAGGGAATAAAGAAAAAAAGAAAAGAATATAATGACAATCAGTAATAGAAGTGCTTTGAAATCCTTATCCTCGAGCTCATATCTTTTTGTTCATTTGATGGATTGTGTTAAATTTGTTCGGTTGCAATCCTATTTATACCATTTGGCGTGAAAAGAACTTAAATTATGTGTCATTTCATATTTTCAAACTTATACGATGTGTCGTTTCGTATTTTCTGACGATCGGATTTCGTTCGACAGCCTTTTGGCCGAAAGAATTAGTGTTTCAGCCGAAAGATCGAGAAACCATTTAATTTAATAGATTCCGTTAAGTTTTATTCTTTCGGTCAAAAATTTTATTTTTCGGCCGAAACAATGAAATTGCAACTGAAAACCAAAACCAGAGAAATGCCCCAAGCATAGCTAAACTTCAGAGGTTGCAGACTCCTACAAACATTGAGAATTTAGTTTTGAAAATGACACCAGCATTTCCAAAATTGAATCTACTTTCAATTCGTATAATTTGTTTTCATTTTCGTTATTTTTATCAAATTTTATTTAATTTTAAAAAAAACTCACTACATAATATTTTCAGCAGACATTATGATTTGGTGAAATGAAATATCGGTATCTCAAAAAATATACAGTGAAAAATTTTGAAAAAAATATATTCATTATCCTTAAACTGTTCTTTTCAAAAGGGTATATTTAGATTTTAGTTTTACGTAAAAATTAAGATAGATACGAGGTGTAGAAAAACATGTATTTAAACTCTGCAACGTTTTCATCTTGGTCAACTTCAAAAAATTCTAGAAGTTATAATATTCATCCGTTAGATTCAAAATAATAGTCATAATAAAATAGAGTCTTTGTAGATTGTTGCAGTATATTTTGTTTCTTCAAAACATAAGTTTAATAATATATACATTGTTGTAGAAATAAGTAATTCATTATCATTCATTTTGTGTTTAAGAAACATACTGTTAAACAATTGTCAAATTGACATATCAAATCGTGATAAAAAAAATTTGAAAAATAGTCATTGGAAAGCTAACACAATTCTTCACAAGTTTTTTTTTTACTGTAATGTGAAATTCTAAATAAAAAAAATACTTTTATATGTCGGAAGTTGAATAACTTGTGAAAAAACAATTTTTTTTCTCATAAAACAAGCAAAAGTGTAACCCACCTTCATGATTTCACCCATAGCAATAGCCTGTTGTGTTAACCAATCCGTTTCAACATGGGAAAAACCTAACCCAAGCCTCTACAAGCATGGAGAGGGGAAGTCAAGTACCCGCTCCGTCTTCGAACAATCCCGCATTCGTGAATGTATATATCATGAAGGGTGATGCTTTCATATCAACTAGAGTGCATGACTATAGTAAACCAACCACTTCTGAGAAGGGAAAAGAAGTTCAACTCCCATCTCTTCCTCTACAGATTGATAAGACTTTGGGTGAAACAATGAAATGCATCCCAAAAGGCATGTTCAAAAAATCTTCTCACAACCCTAACACAAGGGCCACCCAGAACTATTCTATGGTGGAGGATTTTTCTCAAACCCCTTGTGCAATGTCCACTTTGGAAGTCCTCCAAAGTTGCCCTTCTAAGAGGAAAACTTTGTTAACCGCTTTAGGATCTACTGAGAATTCTAATCCGGGTACCATCATGCTAGATACAATTGACTTAAAACCTCATCTACCTTACCGTGTTGCATTTGAGATAGTAGTGGCTCACCCCATGAAAACTTTTACTCGCAATATTTTTCGCACGGTGGTTGATGAGGGCACCTCGATATGCGCTATGTCGTTGGCATGTTGGAAGGCCATTGGCCAGTCCATTTTGTCTCCTTATCCTACTCTTCTCACTACTTTCGACGGTCATTCATTCCCACCATACGTTATCATTCGTTCATTTCCCATGCAATTAGGAGGGAAGATCGTGTGCATTGACATAGAAGTAGTCGACGCGTCCCTCGACTACAATATCTCGTTAGGAAGGAGTTGGACTTATGCCATGCAAGAAATGGTTGCTACAGTTTTTTGAGTCTTGTTGTTTCCACATGAAGATCAGATTGTAACCATTGATCAATTATCTTTCTCCAGACCTGACCCTTCATTGGGGGTGTCTGCGGTCCTGATGATCGATAATCCTCAACCAGGCATAGTCAACGTAGGGTTTGGTTTGTGCCCATCTTTGATGGGTACCTTCTATTACCCACCCCCTCAAGGTAATGTCAAGTTCATATCTAACCACCATAAGGTTGAGATTTTCCAAGTTTCATCATTTCGCACGACTTGCTTCACCGATCCATGGATACTTCCTTCCCCATCGGCTATGATGGAGGGGACATGGCACCCAGGCATGTCCAAGTCCTTGTTTGTAGTTGAAGTAGCGTACTCTTTAGTCCATCAAGCTTCATCCAACCTAGATCCAACTCCTACATAAGAGTTCGATCCGCTGATAGAGTCTATTTGGGCTCAAGGTTCTCTCGCTGACACTGATTTGTTAGACCTAGTATTTCCCTTTGATGAAGCAGTAATTGAAGCAATGACTAGTCTATACAAACCCTGGGATGATCTGCATCATAGATCATACTGTCTCCCAGAGTTAAGAAGAATCGAAGCCAGATAATTCACCTTTACTGTGACTGGAGATAGGTCTTGTCCTATTAATCCCTTAGCTACACATGAGGTTTATGTTGAGGGTAATATGGCAACCATCATTGAAACCATACCGATCAATATCTACAGAACCCTTGGCGTCATGGAGAATGTTTTCATCGGAGCTGACTTATCCCCTAGAGATATTCAAATCTACATAGATCTATTTAAATAATTTCGTGACGTTTTTGCCTGGTCTTACAAGGAAATGCCAGCCATCAATCCAAAAATAGTCGAACATGAAAACACAACTTATCCAGATGCCAAGACTATCTAGTAGAATCTTCATCCGGTTAACCCCAGGAAAGAAGCATCCATTAAGGTTGAAGTTGAGAAACTGCTAAAAGCCTTTTTTATCTATCCTATGCATTTCACCCAATGGGTGTCAAACCTTGTGTCGGTCAATAAAAAACAAGGCATGATTTGTGTATGTACAAACTTCCATGATTTGAACAAGGCCTATCCTAAAGATAATTTTCCCACACCATTCATCGACCAGATAATTGATGAATGTGTGGGTTGTGAAGCCTTCTCTTTCATGGAAGGTTTTTTGGGATATAACCAAATAAAAATCAAACCCGAGGACTAGCACAAAATGACATTTATCTGTCCATGGGGTACATTCACATATCATAAGATGCCTTTTGGTCTCAAAAATGCTGGAGCAACCTTTCAACGGGCCATGTCTTTTTCTTTCCATGACCTCAAGCATATATTCGAGGTCTATTTAGATGATTTAACATCTTGATCTCATAAGAGAATGGATCATCCCACACACCTCTGACTTATCTTTGAGCGTTGTCTCTACTTCCAGATTCGCTTGAATCCAAACAAGTGCATCTTTTGCATAACATCTGGACGTTTTCTAGGTTTCATAGTATCAACAACAGGGATCATGGTCGATCCTCTCAAGGTTGAGGCAATAATTTAGTTTCCCCCCCCCACACACAATCCTTCAACTTCAGAGTCTACAGGGCAAGGCAAACTTTTTAAGATGTTTCATCGCCAACTATGCCGATATCACAAAGGGATTTATGTGCTTACTAAAGAAAGATGTTCCTTTTCATTGGGATGATGCTACCCAATTCTCTTTTGACACATTGAAACATGCCCTCGCGACTGTTCCTTTGCTTTGGCCACCTAACTATAACAAAGATTTTTTATTATACCTGGCTGCAACAGAGTCAACCATCAGGATGGTCTTAGTTTAGGAGCATGAATTGTTCTCAGAATATGTGATTTATTACCTAAGCTGAGGTCTCGTAGGACCGGAACTCAATTATTCTAATATCGAAAAACTTGTGTTGGCAGCAGTTCATGCTGTTCAACATTTCCATCATTATGTTCTGTTTTGCAAGACCACTATCATTACTGTCGTGAATCCATTCCAGTACATGTTGACATGATGGGTAATAGGTGGAAATATCAGTAGATGGATAGTCATCCTCCAAGAGTTTGACTTAGATTTCGTTTCAGCAAAATCCAAAAAGTCACTGGTCTTCGCAGAACTTATTTTGGAACTTTCGGTTGAGTCAACTGATTTTGTGCCTGAAGAATCACCTATCAGAGGAGATATGTTTTTGATCACCTCTTCGATTCCCTGGTACAGAGATATACTTATCTATCTCCAGACTTTGAAGTGCCCCACCTCTACTTCTCGTGATGAGCGTCGATGCCTAAACCATTAGGCTAAGAATTATCTCATACTTGATGATACATTGTATCGAAGAGGTGTAGACTGCATCCTATGCTGATGTCTCACTCACGAAGAAGCAGTTATCATTCTTAATGATTTCCATACCAGAGCCTATGGTGGTCATTTGTCTGGGTTGGAAACAACCCCAAATATTCTACGAGCAGGTTACTTATGGCCAATACTCATCAAAGATTGTATCGAATTGGTCAAGAAGTGTCACCCATGCCAGATCTTCTCTCAGAAGATGAGGGCACATCCCACTCCCATGTTTCATGTCATCATAGTTGGTCCCTTCACCAAGTGGGGGATTGATTACACTACATGAAGCCCTCCTTCAGCAAGGGGGCACCGTTACATCATTGTAGTTGTAGATTACTTCACGAAGTGGGTCGAAGCTATGCCAACATTTAAATATGATGGAGAGACTGTAGCTCTCTTTTTATTCAACTAGATAATAGCAAGGTTTGGCATCCCGAGAGAGATTGTCACTGACCATGGAAATCACCTTCAGAACCAGATGATGACTGAGTTAACACCAAAGCTTGGGTTACGGTAGGAACACTCGTCACCCTACTACACCCAAGAAAATGGTGAGGTGGAAGCTGTAAATAAATCTCTCAATACCATCCTACAGCGAGCTATCAACTCAGCCAAGTCAAATTTGCATTTGATGTTATACTTGGCATTATGGGCTTACCGAAGATTTGTTAAGACTACAACTGATTTCTCACATTTTCAACTCATTTACGGGATGGAAGAAGTCTTTATTATCGAATGTTAGATCCTGCCCCTAAAGTTGGTAGTACAATTATTGCCAGACACTTCTCCTCTTGAAGAGAGGTTATTATACCTTGAGCAGCTCAATGAACAGCGTCATGATGCGGCCCTAGCCAATGAGGCTCAAAAACATAAATTCAAGTGTCAGTATGATAGGTCTGTTCATCCTTAGATTTTCACTGAAGGTGACCTTGTCCTGGTCTATGACCAAGATAATGACCCCCTCAAGGTAAGAAAATTCAAACCCATGTGGTTCGAGCCTTTCATCATAAATGAGGTTCTAAAAAAGGGTGCTTATCATCTGGTTGACTTTGAAGGGAATGCTTTGGTAGAGCCTAGAAATGGACTCTACCTCAAGAAGTATGACTCATAGGTAGGTCACCATGGGTAATGTTTTGTAGCATATGTATAGTCTTTTTACTATTACTTTCTAGTTTCTTTTAGTGTTATGGACGTCTCGTTTTTTATGTATATTTCATCACTGTGGCAGATGTCAAGTGAATCCGAGGTGTTCATTGGGTACACAGATGGTGCTAGATGGCACACTCGAAGGCTTTCCTCCACATATTAGCTAATTGTTTCGCCTTGAGGCCAGTTATTATCTTCCAGAGGTATATTCTTAGGTGACACCACAAATAATGTCATTCAGTATAGTGCAGTCATTGAGTTTCTTTGTGACACCTTGTCATTTGGTATCTCTCATCTCTGGGTCTATCTCGACACTTAGCTGGTTGTGTCTTAGTTAAATAGAGTCTATCGTGTTCATGATCCGACTTTACACTGACAATTCATTAGGGTACGTCTCTTAGAACGAATCTTTGATTATATTACATATTTTCGTGTTCCTAGGAGTTTAAACCAAATTACAGATACTCTAGCTGATCAAATTTTAGATTAACATCTTTCACACATATGAAAGGACATACACATAAACATGTAAATACATTTTTTGCAAAAATGATCCATAAGCCAAAAAAAGACATAAAAATCCATATATAACATCATAGTCACCAGAGTACATAGGTGGACGCAAGCACCTAAAAAATATGACAAATAACGAGTGACGGGGCTTATGCCCTCAAAAAATATATACAAGTAGTGTTCTCGGTACGTCAAAATTCTAACTAAAGTCAGGGCCCATGGGCCCTGTTGTACTGATCAACAACATTTTCCAAACTTAGAAACAATCGGACCCACGTCCGTGGTGCCACCACTACATGAGGCTACATAGATGGTGTAAGGTCCTCAATCTCTACCATAGGGACCGTGCGAGTGAGCGCAGTAAATTTCTACTCAACTTATCTCAACACCTTGTCACCCTCCTTGGTTGGAAGATCTCTTGCTGCTACTGGTCCCACTGTGGCAGCAAGTGCAACCCTTGGCCAAGGATGATGCCTATTCCTCGCATATTCTGCAGGTCGCAGTGGTCCCACATCTTGACACAACAAACACATGTCTATCAAATACTCTGGTATAAAAAAAATGATATATAACCAAAAAAAAAAAAAAACAATTATGTAAACTTACCCATCTCTCCTCACTCCTCACCAGGAGGTACTGGTATCTCAGGATCTCTTGAGAAATCAATTCAAGCATAGGGATAATCCTCTATGACTGGGATCTATTGCGACAGCCAAGCAAAGAAATCATTGTCGAAGGAATCGTTGGTCCTTCCACCACCCTGTCGTGCCAGTAACACTGTCCATCTACAAACTACAGGAAGAGAGGCCCGATGTCCTCGTACCACTATTTGAGGACTGAAGCTCGGGACTCCTTCGAAGAAAAAAGAGCATAGAATGGTCCCAAACCCAAAGTTCCTCTATGTCCACGACCGACAATCTGTCAACTGCCTCTTCATACAATCTAACAATGTTGTGCTCCACTCAAATATTTGTGCATTTAAGTGTTGGACTGCAAAGTTCATTTGTGCAGGGGATGCCTAATGTAGAGCCACAAAACCAGTAATCCACCCAATAAGAAACACAATCGACTGCAACAACAAGTCAGTAATCTTTCTTATGGGCACCTGTGAGCTCGAGCGGTCTGTACTAGCCTCATAGTAAAGACCTATCAATTCCTCTATGTTATGCAGCCCCAAAGGAAAAGTATGGATGTTGACTAGTTCCCCTCTCCTGGAAAGGCTAGTCAAAAAATATATGTCCTCTGTGGTGGGCACCAGTGACTACCCCTCTAACATAAACGCCTCTACATTCGGATGTCAATAATCAACCAAGGCATTCAATAGCCTAGGTTGTGCCCGCATAAACGGGCATAAGAAGAACTTGAGCAGCCCACATTGCATGAAGGCAACCATAGCATTGGGTTCTTCCCCGACCAACTCACTTACCTCCTCATGCTGTCTTTCTCTCCAATGAGCATACATCCTACAAAACACCAAGGTTCATGAGTGATAACCCTTGTTTTTCAAAAAAAATTCATTCAATAAGTGGGTCCATGTGGGCTGTAATGCTGACAATCATATGTACATGCATGTAGGGTCTACTCTGCCTGAATGTACATGCGCCCTGTCTTGAGAAAACCCACATGGACCTAGGGCTGACCTTCTGAAGGTTGACGCCCCACCAAAACATGGAACCCAATGAAAAAATAAATATTTAAATTGCAAGATAAGGGAGTTTGTACTTACTTGGTTTGGATAGACGGTCGTTTCATCCACTGTAGCTCCCAAAATCACCACTTTTATCCAAGGGTTTTTTTTGGCTCCAGAGTTAATTTCCAAATCAATAATAGTGATAATGAGATATCAGCTTCTATTTATGGACTTTTTGGCCTCTTTTTGTCACTTTTTTGGCCCCACTTATCATTTTCTTTAAAACAAAAACCATTTAGAGTGATTCAGGAGTTGCATTGAAGGGGTTTGACTAGGTATCGGGACAATGTTTTGGAGTTTTGGGTAACTTTTAACGGTCCGTGGAAAAATATCAGATGATCAACTTGAGAATATAGCATAGGTTTCTACCCTAACTTTTGTCTCTCGTTGTCTTTATCCCTTTTCCATAGGATCGATCCCATCAGGTTGTGACACAGAACCATCATTGTTGTTTTAGAAGTGTCGTGAGTTGGTTGTAGAGCTTACTGGAATATGGATGCCCTAGGTAGATCCTGGTTGCATTATGGTATCCATGTTGTCTCTAATAACTATAGGCTCAGGAGTCCTTGTTTTTCCTGATTACGAGTTTGAGCCTCATTTACATGATTCTTTTTCACTCTTGACCTCACCCTCGGGACTCCCAAAAGACATAACGTGTCTTCTTTTAAGCCCTTTTCAGACCCTCTAAGCATGAAAAGATTGTTGAGCGATCTTGTGGCCTTTCACAATCGTTAAACTAAAATTTGAAGTCACGTCTATTCGGTGGTAGTTTACCCCTTTTTCGGTCCAGACGGTCAATTGTACAAACAAAGGTACACTCTATGAAACTTCAGTTCTCTAGAAGAGTATTCTTAGGTATCATTTTAACCCTTTTTTGGGCTTGAGGGACTAAATTTATGAAAAAGGAACCCCCATGGAGTCCATAGTTAAGCTCTTTTTAGACTCCCTAAAATTGAAAAGATGGCCAAGAGACCTTATTCTTTCACGCTCGTTAAAATGGTCAAGAAGAAAATTCCTGACGGAGTCCATAGTTAAGATTTTTTCAGACTCCTTAAAAATAAAAAAATGGCTGAGTGATCTTGTGTTTATCACACTTGTTAAAATGGTTTTGAATAGACATCTTGTTGGTTCTAGTTTACCCCTTTTTCAAACTCACTAGACTACCTTTGAAAAAGGCACCCCTATGAAGTCTCCTTTTACATTTTTTTAGAATCTCTAAATATGAAAAACCATCGATCTTACATTCTCTAGGCTCATTAAACTTACATCAAAGGACGTTATCATTGTGTGTTTTGTTAACCACGTTTGCATACCTGCATCTTTGGTCTAAATGTTGGCTCCATGTTGCTCTCAACTGAACCATCTGAAGCATACCTTATATGCAAAACTTGTAGCACTTTTCCTCTACGTCTTAACACCTTTGGCCCCTAGAGGATTTTTTTTGAGTGTCATTGCTCTGAACATCAGTCTTGTCCTTGCGCCTGAACTTGTATGTTTGTAACACTCGTTCCTCCATTTTAACATAACATTCTTTTATTCTTATTTCTAAAATCATTGAAAAAGACAAAAAAAATCAAATATACCCCAAAAAGAGGAAGGGAAAAGTATTTTCTTTATTGGCAGAACAATAAGTCGCCCTTGCATAAAGAACATCTATTTGTTTGTTCATCAAAATCTGGGATTTAATACGACCTTAGGAAGTTGTTCTCACTGCATAGAGTGGTGTCCTCCTCCGTTTGGTTATTCTTCCAAACATATGGAGAGTTTGTGTGGCCTCCTTCCTCGTAACCTTATGATTAATGCCATGATGACTAAGTCTCAACATTTGTCGTGTTGTTTTCCAAGGGAATCATTTACCAAGCCTGAGTCGGCCCCTCTACAGTTTGTCTCTTTCCCTCATACCCAGTCATTCTAAACGTCCAATCAAGTCTTTGTTCGAAATCAATGAAGCCTTCAATTTGATCATCAATATTCTCTAGTCCATGACTGACGAGCTGTCAAAGACCTATGGGTAGTGAATTCCTACACTTATATTACACTCCTACCCTAGTTTTAAATATTTTGAAGTTGTTTCTTGAGCTATGAATACCTCATCTCCAGCCATCAGGCCTTATCAACTTCTAAGAAGATGGATAATTTACATGTATATCTTTTTGATTTTGAGATGTAGCTCTGTTGTGTATTGTTCATGGATACACTTTATATAGTTATATGACATGGATCTATAGTGTATTTGATTGGTAGTCGTGATTTTATTCTATCCCGAGCATGGGTATGCCCACCTCGGTGAGACAATTGTTATTTTTGTAGATGACGCCTCCTGATTTCTGGTCCCTGGACTCACTTGTTCGGCACATCAGTAAATATCGGTAATGTATTTCGGCCATCAGATGCTCTTCTAACCTCACAAATTAGGGGGCATCTGTTATAAACCTAATTTGCACCAGACATGCTTACCTGGCATCAGGCCATCTCATATTCATTCTTTTCCAAAGCACTGCTGAAAAACTCTTCTTAAAAATACTTTTTATAAAGGTCCACACACCCAGCTCTATTACTGCATGCGTGTACATGCTCATTGACTCAAACCAACCCGCATGTACCTACAAAAGCACGAAAAAATGAAAGTTACCAACAAAACTCACAACTTTGGGTGAGTGAACTAAACCTTCCGACCATGCATGGATGAGGGTTTTCCCAAATACCTAGCTTCTTCTAGCCTATAAAAGAAGGGTTAGGGGTCCCATTTGGAGGAGGAGAATCATAGTAAAGAAACTATACCCAATTGCACATTCCTTTTGTTCCAACCCTTTAGCCCTCCTTGTGCAAAGAGAAAGATAGAGCAAAGAAGTTGGAGGACAATTGAAGAGGAGCCTAGGACCAAGTTTCTGGAGAAGTGGTCGGCTTCATCATAATAAAGAAATACTTTTCCCATCCAACCATATGAGGTTTTTATGGTTTATTGCATACTTGTTTATTGAATCTCTAACCCATTAATCTATATATCAAATGCATGTGGAGTTTGTTGTTTTTTTTGTGTGAATGCAGGTCAGCCTTGGGAGGAGAACTGCAATCAAAAAATGATCAAGCATGGGGAAGGATATACATCAAATTCTCGTAACCATGTGTTTGATTAAGAATAATGAGGATTAGGTTTGGGACGATGGTATAAAGTAGAAATCTTTAGGTTTTTTCTGCATGCATAATTTAACCCTATGTGCTAGTCCCTAGAGGGATTTCCCACTCACAACAATGGGGGATATATTAATTCCCTCCTATGACAAGTATTTTCCTATCGAATTCAATTCATTATCCAGGAATTAGACTTAGAAAGTAATTGGTACCTTGGAACTTGCATGCCTCAATCAAAGGTTTCCTCGCTTTCAATAGTGGGTTTTCAGTATTGACCCCTGATCAGAAGATTTCGCCGAGTGTTCAACATCAACAAAATAATTCACATTCCTTGGATTGTACTAGAGTACCTTGGGATTCCTTGACATTAATGGTGATTTCCCTAGCACTTGTTAATGATATTCATTAATGATCGGTAATCAAGTGGTTTCTACCATGTTCGACTTCAACACATGTATTCACATGGTTAGATTCGTACTATCGAGTGGTGGATATGAAGACCCTGGATCTTTTCTAATAGATTCAGGTTGTGTTAGAGTATATTCAGTTTGTACTATTCATAGATACACATTGTATGTCTCATGGCTATGTTCAAATTTGAGTCTTTAACACATAGATTCGTAGTGTATTTTTGGTGGCAATTTTCATATTTGAGTCATATTGGCATGGATCCATAGTGTATGTTTCGTGGCCATGACCTGTCTTGCTTGAAATTGATATTCACATGTCGTCATTTATGCTTTGATTCATTTGTATTCTGAGTATGGGAATTCCTACCCCAACAATGATATATTAGTGTATTGTTTTTCCTTGTTTGTTGGTAGGTTTCCCACCAACTGTTCCTTGTTCCCTACACACACTCCATAAAGGATTCCAGTTGTCACTCTTTTCTAACTTCATACTTTGGGGGAATCTCTGTTACACATTATTTTTGTCACCCTTATGATCATTAATGATGTAAACCTATCTGTTTCCTTCAGAGGGGTCAATGGCCTGAATTCATGAAGAAAGAAGGGAGAAGGATTTTTCTTGAGAGAAGAAGTTGTATTTTCTTTTGTAAAAACCCTATTTAAAAATATTTCCATAGGTGGCACTATACACAGGGTGTGGAAATGATTGATTTTCACACCTTTCTCTATATCTAGGTTGCAGAGTTTCTGCGGGCTGCACTATAGCTAGGGTGAGGAAATTCCTGTACATCGAAAAAATGAGAGTCTTCTTGATGCTTCTAGAAGGATAAGATTCTATGGTGAGGTGGCCTCCGAAGGGTTTGGATCTTACTCACTTTCATGATTTAGTGGGATCATCCTAACCTCCTCACCTTATCCTCTTCAGCTTATAAAAGGAGAGGAGATCTCATGGAGAAAGTTAGATTGGCTTGTTATTGAGTTTTGTAGCTTGGAGTTTTTGGAGCTTGTATGTTGTCTTTGAGCTTTTCTTTTTCAAGATAGATTGTGAGTAGATATCAGATCTACAGTCTCAAAATCCATGGATTATAAGTGTGTGTGAAGCAAGGAACTATTGGAAGGAACCTGACAACATCAAGGCATCTGGTTGTATCTTTCTTCCACATTATATAATACAATTGCATGTTTCTTTCCCATAAAATCATTCTCATTTTATTACATGACTCCTTGATCACATGTATAGGATTTCATTGAAAATATTATTATTTCTTTCACTTTGGTTGGTTTGTGTCATTACAGATCTAATATCACAAGAGCATCGAAGCCAAGCAGGGAAAACAAATACATAAATAAGCGATATTCAAAAGTATTTCATTCATCTTTTGTTTGATAGTAAATTCAATGATTATAGCTGAGGGAAAGTGCCATGTCCTGTCTTGTTTTGTTCTAGATCTAGGTGGATCTAGGGGGATTGATGTGTGTATGCACTTAACAATTAGCCTGATAACAAGTATAGCCCAGTAGTTTAAGGTTGAAGTTGCCACAAATCAAAATAGGGAAGTAGAGATGCATGTGTATTGTCATTGCCCGACCTATTGGTGGTTGGGGATGTTACAATATGGTATCAGAACATGGTTACAACACTGAACCTGGATGGGCCATGTTAGTATAAAATGAAGTAAAAGTTTCGAAAGAATTGTTGTCGAAGTAGAAAACATTCGAGTTTAGAGCCAAGGTTTTAACGTCGAACCAGGATGGGCTAGATAAGTGGTCATTGGACCCAAATTTTCAGGTGGAAATTGTGTTAAGACGAACCAATTTCAAACCTCAGAACATTCCCGAGTGCCAAGAGGTTACCTTGGTCATGTTAAGAAGCTCAGGAGAAGTAGCAGTATCATAAAACCATGACAAAAGTAGTGTTGGACCATAGAGTAATGTGTGAACTGGTGAAGTAATGAATAAGTTTCAATTGTTTCTCTTATTTGAGTTTTCAAGTGCAAGGAATGCACATTATTTGAAAGGAGTGCATTGACATATTCAATTTAACCTCATAGAAGCATAGGAGAGATACCTTTGAACCTTCATTAATAGAAGTGCAAGGAGTGCACAGGAAGAAGTTTGTGTTTTGTTCAGAGAGAGATAGAGTCACTGAGAACTCTGTAGGGCTCTGCCAGGTGGACATTGAGAAAGTGCTAGTGTTCATAGAGAGAACTCTTTATTGAGTTCAGGGAGAAGAGTATCAGAGGAATATACTCACAGAGCTATTGAAAACTTTGTAGAAAATGCTCAACAAGGTATGTTTTTTGCATAAGGTTGCCAGGAGGGCAGGAAGTTTTTCTTTCAAAGGAAACAGAAGGGCCGAGACCCTTAGGAGACTGAGTAAATTGAAATATCAGAAGAGATAATACAAGGAGTGTGTGGGAAATAGACTCATTCTAAGTCCTAAATCTCAGAATAGATAACGCTTATGTGAGAAAAGACTAGACCCGATAGACGGACTTGAAGGAGGAGCAAAGGTCGAAGCTTTTGAATACTTAGAAAATATTCTAATTCAGAAGAGATCTGAACTATTGGAGGTAGATCTCGGTTGTCCGTTTAGAAGAATCGTCAATATCATGAGATTGATGGTCACCCCGCATTACGAGGATAGAAGGTGCTCAAGCTTTACGAAGTCGATGGCAGGTCGCAATCCAAACCACGGTTTTGGAGAAAAGATGCACGTAGGCTCAAGGTGAATTGTGGGACGAAAAATAGTTTGGTCTCAAACCACCTTTGAGCATGCCCACAATTGCATGTTTGCATGAGGTCACCTCTAAGGAGGATCCAAGGAAATGGGGAGAGTGGACTTGCTAAAGTCCTAAAGTCCTGAAGTTATTTGGGATCATCCATCATCTAGAAGGACGAGTGGAGGAAATCTGTCATTTTCGGGTGAAGGCTCCTGAGAGGAACGAGTGCACAAAATATTGAAACTTCCAAAACACAAAGAGACGAAGTAAGTTTCAACTACCCGATTGAAGTGGACATGCAACATAAATCCATGGACTTTGAATGAAGGAGAAAGCTGATGTTTGAGAACTCTGAAGACCTAAAGTAAACGTCATCTGTCAGATCCAGAGGATAGGTGGTGTAAGTCTGTGGACTCCAAGTAAATACCCAAAGTAGGTCCTAGTCGTTGATTTCCAGGAGGATTATGTGTCAGTAGATCAACATCTCCAGGTGAATTGCATTGGGGTGTTAGTTTATAATTGAGACTGACGAACCCCAAAGTTCTGAAGTGGATGAAAGACACCAATGTGAAGGTGGACATGTGGCGCCATATCTAGAACTCTGGAGGAAAGAGGAAGGGGGAAATTCTGAAGTGTCAGAATATTTGGATCATTGATTGAGGAGGGAGCTTAAATACCATTGGTCTGGTTGAGGATACTAAATTCCTAAAGTGGTAGAAGAGCCATAGAATAGAAGGATCTGTGGCAGATGATGTTCCATTTCAAAGAGATCACTTTGGAATAAATGAGAGTTTGAGAAATGAAACTCTTGAAGGTCAGATTCACGGAGGAAATCATAGTCTCACATTTGTAGCGACAGGTGTTAGCAGATCTTCCACTTTAGAAGATAACTACTGAGGAGTAAGTGAGAGTTGAGAGTTAAAACTCTCGAAGATCATAAAGATGGAATCAATCATAGTCGTTAGTTTGGAAGAGAGCTACGTGTCGATAGATCATGGAGGTCTGGGAAGGTGTGTGAAAGATAGGAAAGGAGGATAGATAGCAGTCGTTGATCATAGATCATTCCTGAAAGAGAGAGATCAACAGATAAGATGGATTGCGGTGCCAGAACTTTCTCGGATGTTACAAATATGAGAGCGGGCCGCAATTTTTACCACATTTTTAATAAAGTGATGTGTGGAAGCTGGAGGTTAATTGTGGGGAGAAAAGTGGGTTGGTCTAAAACCTCTCTTTCCCATGCCTGCAATAACATTTTATTTTTTGTAAGGTCACAGCCCACAGCCATATGAAGGAAGAGGCTAATGAAAAATTATTTAGCGCTTGAAACTTGACGTTTCATAACTATGCAGATAGAGGTAGCGGGTATGACAGGACCTCACCTTAAAAAAAAAGGGAGCCAGTTTATAACTGTTTTGGGTTCAATAAGGAGCCCAAAGGGTCGATCCGACTAAGAAGGAAGGAAGATCCTAGACTGGGAGGTCGTGCAACCCTAAGGAGAGCAGGAAAAATATGGATGTGTAATTTTTCATATGTACATGGTTGTATATGCATATATCATGGTGGTGAACTTAGAATAGTCTGTTATTATGAAATAATGTTTGAGTATGAATAAAGGATAGATTATTTATTCAGGAAAAATGACACAACAGGGTTAAATATGTGGATATTGTTGTTGCTTATAATTTCCATCGAGGTGAATACCCATGAGGATGGCAGGAATGGTGACCAAATTGATGAAGGGAGAATCTGTGAGCTTCTACAAATATCAGTTGGTCAGACAACAATAAGTAGGTTAGTAAAAACCAGGAAGGTATGCATTTAGTTTTTGTTGATGCATACATGTTGAAGGGGATCAAGGTAAGGATTCCATTAGTTAATTTTCAATATTTTAATTGATATGTAATGGCCAAAGGCCTGGAGTGTGTAAGTGTTGTTGATGCTACAATGCACTTATATAAAATGTTGGTTTCATATTATGTTATGATTGGTTATGGGATCATATCTAGGTTAATTCAGGAGACGTACTCCTTACATAACAATGAATACCCATTGAGCCATGAGTGACAACTCAAGATGTTGAAGGTATCACTTGAATCTATGATGGTAAGGTAAAAGAATTTTAGTTCTGAAGAGTAACTGGATGTTGAGGAATCTAGAGTCTATAAAACAACTTGGTGTGGAATTTGATTCATCCAAGTATGAGATTGGGTTAGTTGGACCTAGGAAATTAACGAAAGTTGAACGTTAATATCAACTTAGTTTGGGACTATAAATGCAAAGGAAACCAAGAGTGATTTGGATAGGAAGTGCTTAGGAAAAAAATAGTCATGTAGAGTGACTACAATGACAGAACAAGATGATTCAGGAATACGAGAAGAATTGAATACTTCTGAGATCAACAAGAAAACGTTTTACAGGGAGAAAGAAGTTGCCTCAATTTCTGTGGCAGCAAGTATGTTATGGCTTGGTGGGTCAGTTAGAGGAAAGAATGATTACATGTTTGCAAGTGTTTTTGGTGATGTTGTTGCATAAGGAGTGAAGCAACAGAGAGTTGAAGTGTTGGTTATAAGTTATATAAAATAAGCATGAAAGATTCTATTTCTATCAGACTTTCAAGTAGTATAAAATTTATTAATGGAAGTCATGCAAGTATGTGTTTGTATTAATGTTTTTGCATAATTGTTGAAAGGAAATTTAGGTAAGAATTTCCTGAGCCAGAGTTATTTTATAAAATCACGTGATTATATTATTGAACACATACCACTGGATGCGGTAATGGTTGGAGGCCTGTATTAATTCAAAACCTTTTAGCTTCTGAATGCACACACTGACATAGTAGAATGTCATGTTAATTTGGTTATGGGGTAATAACCAAATAATTTTAAAATAAGAACTTGTTATAAGAATGAATGCCAGTAATCTAGTCATGTATGAGACCGAGACATGGTTGGATATGGAAAGGTTATGAGACACACAGGTACTAAAAGCTTCCTACATTTAAATAAAACCGCGACTGCATCCTTTTTGTTAACACTAATGAACACCACAGAATTATATTCTTGGTGTAGTATTCGGGTTGAAAATGAAGGAATCCAATTAATTGGGAAGACAATAGAAAGTGTGTGGAGAATGTGTCAACACATTGACCAATTTCCAACTCATGGATGGTGAGATACGTGACTGAGATAAAGAGCATTATGTAAATCAATACAAGGGTGCACTGAGTAAATAGGCATTGAAAGTTGTACTCATGTCTAGTAAGGGGTAGAGTTGCACTCATACATGATGGAACTATATACTTAAATGCATTTTGTTGAATGCATTTTTTGAGTGAATGTATATATGTTTTTGGCATGGAAATAATTATACTAATGGCAGAAATATTGTTAAATCATGAAGTTGGGAACATTTAAGGAACTGTTAAACATTGCAATAGGAAAGTTGCAAGCCAGGTAGTCACATGAATAAAGACTACAAAAAATTTTATGTTCAGAAAATTTAAAGAATAAACTTTCTGTTATTAATTATGAACATGCATATGCATAGAATGATGAGTCATTCTGTTTGGTTAAGTTGTTTGGTAATTGTGATTGAATTGCTAGGTGAAGACAATTCTAAGATCATTGGGTAAGTTGTTGTACATGTTGAATTATGATGTACAGAAAATACTGACAATTTGTTGGTAGTATGCAAGATGAAGTCTTATAGGAAATTGGTATGCAGTTTGGTGTCTGTGGAAAATCACAAGGTTGGATGCATTCATAATATGGAAACATCCAAGATGAATCATGAAATAGAATTTCATGTTTTGGGGATAAAAGTTGAATTCCCTTTCGAACTAATTGGAATTCCTAAATGAATTATTTTATGTTTTCTCATGATAATTGCATGTGGGTGACATAAATGAGATGATGTTGATTAAATTTAGAATGTTGACTACAAAAAGTAGCTCGGGGAACATGTTGATTGGAAATATCTGAGGGTATTTGGAACTCCAGGAGCCACGATGCTCTGAGACTTCTTGAGCCAACCTGTTGCTAAAGCCCAAGGAAAGGGAGGTGTAGTAGCTAATGGATTGTGTGACAGTGAAGGCGTACACTCATGGGGTGGGACAGGCATGTGGGGAATGAGAGACCGTTGGTTGGAGTGTGGTGCAGACCCCAACCCTCGGTTCAAGATTCACACAAGATCGTTCTACTTCTACTCTTTGAGTCTGATTGACTCAGTGGTTTCTCTTCAAGAAATACCTTACACCCACAAGAGTGTATCCATAGGTACTTATGGTTGTACTCACACTATCAACCACGAAAAATCAACCCCAATTCCTTCTGACCAACAATTGCATTCGCCCCATCACCATTTTGGAACTTCAGAGTTCATGATTTTGCGATCCCTAATGTCAAGGGTTCCTGTCTTTACAACACCCCAAAACCCGATTTGCCGAATTCCGATGTGCTCGACAAAAGTTTACTTTTCAATGGGCTTCTCACTCCATCGAGATTTCAGACTTCACGGTTTTGTGAATCCAAAATACAAATATTTAGGCTTTTCAACTCGTGAATTCCCGAAATGAAAGTCCACGGGTCTGACTTTTCTCATCGACAAGTATTCCACCTATCGCTTCTCTATTGTCCTCTATCTTTGACACAGATTCTTCTACCCCTTCAAAATCCTGAACTCCGAAATGAGAGTTCACAAGGAATCCAACGGCCCCATCTCTCCTGAGCTTATACCTTGGAAACAGTAGTCGTAAACTGCCTTGCTCCTATAGAAGATATGACGGCTCTTGGGACTTCGCAGATTCACCACAAGGAATTCCAATCGTCCGTTTCCTCCTTGCTTCCACACACGAAAAAAAAATCCTTTTTGCATTTCGAGGATTTGATCAACCAAGGATATGGCTTGTACTTCATATTTTCGAACCCTGAAATGCCGAAGTGATCTGACGTCCCAAAAATTTGAGATCAATGGCCCCTTATCCACCTTGCAACTCCTGCAGATCCTACGGTTCTCGCTATTTTGGGAATTCTTCTCGGAGAACCTCGAATGTCCAAATTTCTTCTTCAAATATCTCTTGTTCTAAATTGACCCTGCGACTCTCTTTTGGAACCTATCCCCTGTATGATGGCTAAAGTTCCTTCTGCTCTTCAAGCACCTTGAAGATGCTAACCCTCCTGAGCTTTCTTTTGCTAACTCAAATCTCCTATGATATTTCTGCATGTACTCCTTCCGACACTCTTCAAATACGTCTAAGTATTTGAATCCTTTGACTCTGTGCAACTCCTTGTGACAACAGTCTTCAAACTTCTCCTGGTTTGGTGAGTTATGAACTTCCAACCAGCCTACATAAACCTTGCATGGCTTTTGTGCCTGACTTGCTCTTCTACAGAAAATGATAACAACGGTATCCCTCCTGAGCTTTCAAAGATGAAATCTGAACCCATCAACGCACTCATTTCAGATGCTCCACTGCACTCCTTGCAGGAAATTTTACTCAAGAAGAGAAACAATTGAAACTCATTTCCTTCCTCTCTCTGACTTCAAATACATAACATGAAATCATTCATACACAGCATAAAAGTAAATGTACAACAGAAAGAGTAAAAACAACCATGAGAATAACATTCAATATGCATACACAGAAAGTATTCGAACACCATGAGTCTGAATCAAATCTTCATATATTAATTTTAGAACTTCTGTACATGGGTTCTTCTGCACAACTCTCTATTTTTTTCTCCTCTATGCCCTATGCTCAATTGACAATGTTAATGTTACAATGATACAAGATGAGGGTGTCTATAGTCGGTTTTCCCTCTACTCCTAAAACTATCTAATATGGAATTCAAAGCTACCTACGTACATTTATTATACATAAATGTCTCTACCTACTACAAACGAGAGTGGATCGCTCAAGGTCCATTTACGATCAAGAAGTACGCCCCTTCTTAACTACTTCATTTAAGTTTGGTGCATCCCTCTTCAAAATACTTCAAACGAATTTCATCATGTGCCAAAATTTGTTTGCGCTTGTCCCATGCTCGCTTGTTGTTGGTGATGCTCCTGCATCATACTCCCTCACTTGAAAATTTTCATGGACTCCTATCCATAAGCTCTCACACGGTGTACCCATGATTTTGAATCTCTGCTTCATTTTCCCAGCTGGCATCTTAAACTGGATGTCCCTTCGACCTCAAAATATTCTTTTCTCCTGGTTCTTTTACTGACTCTCTTGTCCAATATGCTTTCCATTTGTGGCTTCTCTACAACTGGCATTTGTTTATCCCAATGAACCTCTGGTTGTTCACTACTTTCTTCTGCTTCTTCATCTTTATAAGGGTACAAATCTGAGATGTTGAATATCCGAGAAATTTCGATCCCATCGGGTACTTTGATCTCATATGCATTCACCCCAAATTTCTTTATGATCTTGCATGGCCCAATTTTCCTCATCATCAATTTATTATATGTCCCCCTTAGGAACCTTTCCTTCCTCATGTGTGCAAGGATCAAATAACCAACTTCGAACTAAAGTTATCTCCTGTGTTGGTCTGCTCTTCGCTTATACTCTTGGCTCGAGTTTTGCAATTGGTCCTTCACTTGGCTGTGAATTTCCTTCATTGCTTCTACGAAATCCTCTGCACTAGCACTTCTACTTGCAATTTGTTCTAAATCTCTCAATTCAAAAAATCCCCTCGGCTACATGACATAAACAATTTGAAATGGACTCTGCCCCGTGCTTCTATTGATTGAATTATTATATGCAAATTCTGCCTGTGGTAAAATATTGTCCCACTGACTGTGATGTTCAGTCAACAAACTTCTCAGCAAGTCCCCCAAACTTATATTCATGACTTCTGTCTGTCCATCCGTCTGAGGATCATAACCTGAACTGAACGACAAGTTTGTTCCCAACTTTTTCCATAAGGTTCTCTAGAAGTGTCCCACAAACTTGGTGTCTCGATCTGAAACCATGCTCCTTGGTAAGCCATGAATTCGAATGACTTCTTTGAAAAATATATTCGCAATGTGAGTTGTGTCACCAGTTTTCTGACACGGTATGAAGTGTGCCATATTAGAAAATCGGTCCACCACTACAAAGATCAAGTCAAACCCTCTTTGTTTTCTCAGTAGCCCCAATATGAATTCCATGCTTACTGCATCCCACGACCTCTCAGGTATGGGTAACGATTGATATAAGCCTGCATTCTACCTTTTTCCTTTTGAATGTTGACAAATTCTACATCTGTCCACGAATATTTTGACGTCTGTTCTCATTCCTGGCCAAAAATATGACTCATTTAACTTTGGTAATGTCTTGTCATGACCGAAATGTCTGGCCAATCCTCCACTGTGCTTCTTCTTCAATAGATTCTCCCTCATGGAGCATTTTGGAATACAAAGTTGATTACCCTTAAACAGTAATCCTTCCTAGATCATGTATTCTGTCCATTGACTTCTATCCCTGAGAACTGGATTCTCAATTGCTTCATACGCCTCTTTGAAGTCTAGGTCATCTCTGTACATATACGTGAGGTTATCAAAACCCAATGTTTTGACTCTGAACTCCTGCAAAATTAAACACTTCCTGCTCAAAGCATCAACAACTTTGTTAGCAGTTCTAGAAATATGTTTAATTACAAAAGTAAAATTCTGCATGTAGTCAACCCATTTAACACGTCTTTGATTCAATTTATCTGGTTGAGTCTCAAATTGCAAAGCATGATTGTCACTATATAAGACAAACTCCTTAGGAATCAAGTAGTGCCTCCACTTCTTCAATGGTTGGATAATTGCATAGAATTCTTTATCATATGTAGAGTACTTTATTTTGGCTTCATTCAACTTCTCGCTGAAGTATGCTATTGGCCTGTCTTCTTGACTCAAGACTTCCCCTATTGCAAATCCACTTGCATCACATTTTACTTGAAATGTCTTCTTGAAATCAGGTAACACCAGAATTGGTTGTTCTGTAATCTTCTTCTTCAAAAAATTGAAGCTTTTCTCTGCTTCTTCTGTCCAGTGAAAATATTTATGTCTTTTCTTCACTATGTCCATCATTGGTGCATTAATTCCACTGAAATTACTGATGAATTTTCTGTAGAAACTAGCCAATCCATGAAAAATTCGAACTTCAAAGATATTCTTTGGCGATGGCCAATTCTTAATCACCTCCACTTTATCTAGATCCATCCTCAACTTATCTGCAGAAATAACAAACCCCAGATAACTAAGCTTTGTCTTCATGAATGAGGATTTCTTCATAGTTATCAGCAACTTCTCTTGCTGTAGCCTCTGCATCACTGTAGCCAAATGTTTCAAATGCTTTGCCTCTGTTTTACTGAAAATCAATATGTCATCAAGATACACAATGACAAATTTTCTAATGAAATCCTTCAGGACTTCATTCATCAATCACATAAAAGTACTTGGCATGTTTGTTAGGCCAAAGGACATAACAAGACATTCATACAACCCTTCATTGGTCTTGAATGATGTCTTCCATTCATCGCCTTCTCTCATACAAATATGATGATATCCACTTTTCAAATCAATCTTCGAAAAAAAATTCGCTCCACTCAAGAAATCCATCAAATCATCCATTCTTGGCAATGGGAATCTATATCTGATGGTAATTTTCTTAATTTCCCTTGAGTCTGTACACATTCTCTAGCCTCCATCTTTATTTGGACTAAGCACTGTCGGAACAACACATAGACTCAAGATTTCTCTAATCAACCCTTTGTCCATTAAATCCTAGACCTATCTTTTGACCTCTTCATTCTCGTGTGGTGCCAATCTGTACGCTGCTTTGTTTGGTAAACTAGCTCCATGTATAAGATCAATGTGATGACTTACACTTCTGATCGGTGGCAACGAATGAGGTAGTTTTTCCACTACTATATCAATAAATTATTCTAGTAGTTCCTGGATTTCTTCTAGTAAATCATCCACTCTTGTGCTGGTCAAAACAATTCTAGGTTTCCTAACCATGATGAATTATGGATCTTCCTTCTTCTTAACCTCCTTAAGAAGTTCCTTCCCACTCATGAGAAGTACAATGTTGCTTACTTCTGGTTTCACCTCTTTGTCCTTAATCGGAAACAACATGTGAGTTCTCCCATTCTTCTCTAGGGTGTATGTGTTCTTTCTCCCATCATGAGCCACATTCTTGTCATATTGCCACGGTCTACCCAGCAATAGATGACAAACATCCATGGGAATGACATCACACAATATCTTATCGTTATATCCTCCTATTTTAAATTCAACTAAACATTGTTTAGTGACATTTACCTAATGTCCTTTTTGTAGACATGAAACTCTATATGGACTTGGATGCTCAATAGTCTCCATCTCCAACTTTTCTACCATCTCTGTAGAAATGAGATTTTTCGTGCTACAACTATCCACGATGACTTTGCATACCCTATATTTGGTCTTGCAAGAAGTCTGAAAAAGATTGTTCCTTTGCACTGGATTCTCCGCCTCCTTTTCTGGCATTAAGAGAACTTTCCTCATCACCAATGATCTTCCACCTTCAACATCCTCTACCTAAAAATTCCATCTCTGTTCTTTGGCGATGTGAGTCTCACCACCTTCTTTATTCTTATTTGGACATTCATAATATTTGTGTCCATTCTTTCTGCATGTGAAGAATTTTATTACTCCACCTCTGCCTCTTCCTCTTCCTCTAGTGTGAGGAAAAGTGTTGTTATCAACATACTGTCCTCTCTGTTCAATATACTTTCCTCTCCGTGAGCTTCCACCTCTTTCAGTTTGAGGTTGAGGTTTCTTCCATTCCTCCTTAGGCTTCTGATTCCTATCTTGGACAACTGTCTTTCCTCTGGGCTGACTTCTGCCTCAGCCTCTCTGATTTTGCTTTCGGCTCAGCTTCTCTTCAGCCTTTAGAGCGATCTGATAAGCATCTTCTATATTCTGAATGATCATCATGCTCATCTCATCCTGAATGTCATATCTCAGACCATTCATATATCTGGTAACCTTTTCATCATCACTTTCACGATGACTTACCCTGATGTTTAGCTTGTAGAACTCTTCAGTGTACTCCTTCACTAACATCAACTTCTGTCTCAAATTTTGCATTCTCTGAAATAGAGTGATTTGATAATCCTTGGGGATGAATTTTGCGTTCATCTTTGCGACTATTCTATCCCAACTCTTGATTTTTTTCTTTCCTTTGTAGTGTCTGTCAGCTTGTAGTTCATCCCACCACAATGCTACATGTCCTTTCAATTTTGTGACAACATGTTTGACCTTCTTGTCTTCCTCGACATTTTCATAGTCAAAATACGTGTCCAGAGCTCTAATCCAGTCTAGAAGCTCTTCAACATCCAGGTTTCCCTCATATACTAGAATGTCCATTTTTTCCCTAGCACCCATTCTTGCAACAACCCCAATCAAACGTTCATTTGTTGCATCCTCTGCTACAACTTCTTCTCCTTCATGTCCAGCTTCGTCTTCACTTTCAGATTCACTGACATCTCCAACACTGGCTGTGCGCCTCTGTTTTATTTGCATGTCCACGAGTCTGGTGCGTATGTTATGCATATCTCTTTCCATGGCTGGATTTGGCACCTGCCTACCCCTTTCTTCTGGAATTTCCCTCTCCTCTGGAAAATCAGTTGTTTTCCTATCTCTTCTTCTAGACGACATGGTGAATCTTCCTTTTCCCTGCTACAGAAAGCAAATAAATCTTTCTGTGCTCTAATACCAAGATGGTGCAGAACCCAACCCTCGGGTCAAGATCTGCACAGGATCGTTCTACTTCTGCTCTTTGAGTCTGATTGACTCAATGGTTTCTCTTCAAGAAATACCTTACACCCACAAGAGTTTATCCACATGTCCTTATGGTTTTACTCACGCTATCAACCACGAAGTATCAACCCCAATTCCATCTAACCAAAAATTGCGGTCGTGCCATATCCATTTCGGAACTTCAAAGTTTGTGATTTCACAATCCCTGATGTCAAGGGTTCCTTTCTTTACGACCCCCCGAAACCTAATTTGCCGAATTCTGATGCGCTCGACAAAATTTGAATTTTCAATGGGCTTCTCACTCCATTGGGATTTTGGACTTCGCGGTTTCGCGAATCCAAAATACAAAGATTTAGGCTTTTCAACTCGCGAATTCCCGAAATGAAAGTCCATGGGTCTGACTTTTCTCATCGACAAGCATGCCACTTGTTGCTTCTCCGCTGTCCTCTATCTTTGACATGGATTCTTCTACTCCTTCAAACTCTCGAACTCTGAAATTAGAGTTCATAAGGAATCCAACGAACCTCGTTAGCTTGGATCTAATGACCCTATCTCTCCTGAACTTATACCTTGGAAACACTAGCCATAAACTCCCTAGCTCCTTTGGAAGATTTGATGGCTCTTGGGACTTTGCGGATTCACCACGGGGAATTTCAACCGTCCGTTTCCTCCTTGCTGCCACACACGAAAAAAAAATCCTTTTCGCGTTTCGGGGATTTGATCAACCAAGGATTTGGCTTGTACTTCGGATTTTCAAACCCTGAAATGATGAAGTGATTTGAAGTTCCAATAAGTCGAGATAAACAACCCCTTATCCTCCTTGCAACTCCCATAGATCTTATGGTTCTCTCTATTTCAGGAATTTTTCTCGGAGAACCTCGACCATCCAAATTTCTTCTTCAAAGATCTCTGGTTCTAAATTGACCCAGCGACTCTCTTCTGGAACCCATCCCCTACATGATGGCTAAAGTTCCTTCTGCTCTTCAAACACCTTGAAAACGCTAACCCTCCTAAGCTTTCTTTCTCTAACTCAAATCTCCTATGATATTTCTGCAAGCACTCCTTGCGGCACTCTTCAAAAACATCTAACTATTTGAATCCTTTGACTCTGTGCAACTCCTTGCGATAGCATTGGTCAACCTTCTCTTGGGTTGGTGAGTTCTGAACTTCCAACCCGCCGAGGTATGCCTTGCATGGCTTCTGTGCCTGACTTGCACTTCTATGGAAAATGATAACAATGGTATCCCTCCTGAGTTTTCAAAGATGAACTCTGGACCTGTCAACGCACTCCTTGCGGATGCTCCACTTCACTCCTTGCAGGAACTTTTACTCAAGAAGAGAAACAACTGAAACTCATTTCCTTCCTCTCTCTGACTTCAAATACATAACATGAAAGCATTCATACACAACATAAAAGAAAATGTACAACAAAAGGAGTAAAAACAACCATGAGCATAACATTCAATATGCATACACAAAAAGTATTCGAACACCATGAGTCTGAATCAAAGCTTCATATATTAATTTCAGAACTTCTGTACATGGGTTCTTCTGCACAACTCTTTTTTTTTTCTCCTCTAATCTCTATGCTCAATTGACAATGTTAATGTTACAATGATACAAGATGAGGGTTTCTATAGTTAGTTTTCCCTCTGCTCCTAAAACTGTCTAATTTGGAATTCAAAGCTACCTACTTACATTTATTATAAATAAATGTCTCTATCCACTACAGAGGAGAGAAGATCGCTCAAGGTCCATTTATGATCGATAAGTACGCCCCTTCTTAACTACTTCATTTAAGTTTGTGGCATACCTCTTCAAAATATTTCAAATGAATTTCATCATGTGCCAAAATGTGTTTGCGCTTGTCCCATGCTCGCTTGTTGGTGGCGATGCTCGTGCATTAGAGTATTGTTGAGGTTTGAATGGTTAGAGTGCTTCTGATTTTTGGTAACTTGGCCTAGACCATGTGGATATGGATTGTGGACCGTGGCTATCTTGGGAAGCCATTACTCTGAAGGAGTGATAACCCTTCTCAGGGGTGGAAGGTCTTCTCAAATCAAAAGATAAGTACTATTCTCTAACTATTGTATGTTGTATATGTTGGATATACGTTTTAATGTTATTAGAATTGTCTTTATATACATATATATACATTGCATATAAGCTTGCATTACCTGCATCTATGACTATACATAATGTGTTTCATATTTCATTGCTTAAGAAATATATATACTTGATGCTAATCATGTAATCAATTGGAATGTGATTCAGGTGGAGCAAGAAGGTGTATTGCAAGTGCATCCGGTGCGTATACTGGACCAGAAAAGAAAGAAGCTCTAGAATAGATCCATAGGGATTGTAAAGGTCCATTGGAACTGGTATGGTCTTGAGGATGCAACATCAGAGCATGAGGATGCTATGCAGGCAGAATACCCACATATTTTTGAAGATATTGGAAATCTTGTTGATGTTGTTTAAAGAGTTGCACTAAGGACAATGCAAAAATAAGGGAAGGGGATTGTAATATCCCCAAGGATGATCCCCAGTTATATTATGAATTGTAATCATGTTTATAGGATAGTGATCCAAATCTTGATCAACTGGTGGGCTTATGTGTTTACTAGGTCGGAGAGCCTAGGTGTTAAAGGCCAGGAGCCTAATTTTGTATCTGTAATTATGCATATCATTAATAAAATATAAACATAGATGCTTGCAGAATGACCACAAAGAAAGAGTGATGGGAGACTAAGCTTCCACAAGGTCAGGTAAGGGAGGAGGCTAAGTGTGTGGGCCTAGGGGATAAGCTAGGGGGATTACCTGTAAAGGGGATAATAATTTATTATTATTTCTTAAAAGGCTAAGGTGGTTAATTGACCAAGTGTTGTCCTAAGATCTTGGGAAAGGGGAACAAATGAAAATGTAGTGCATGGAGCTCCATGAATAAAAGTGTTTACCTAGGCACATGCATTAAAACCTGACGTGTTGACTCATGTTGGGGGTTGGTTCTGTGGAGTCTGGCGATTCTCCATCCATTGTCTAACCATGAACGGGGACATCCACTAGGGACCTTGGAACGAGTAATCCATGATTCATTCTTCCATCCTCCATCTGAGTTAGCAGGTCATCCTGTATATTCTTCTATCCAAATTTAAACCCGAAACCATGAGAATCGACCGTTGTATTTTGTTTTCTGGTCGCACACCTTGAACACCAGTGGGAGAAACCCATGGACTTATCCGTCGTCTAGCCTGTTCGACCTTTTCATAGTCACGCATCCTGAAAATGGTACTCAATGAGTTTTTTTATGTCATATGAGGAACCCAACACCTGAGTAGTCACCTTAGTTGTGTCATGTTTATGTGTGGGCTATTGTCGCTTGCGGTGCCATGCCCATTTGTTGTTGCTACTATCATCCCTGTGTGAATGAGTGTTGAATAATTGTTGTTGTCCTCACCTAGATGGAGCTCAGTCGAGGAGTTTGTTGAAGAAGAGGGTTGTCAAGACCATGGTAGAAGAGGCAAGTAGTTGAGACTGTGAGAAACTCTCTCTAGGTGAGATAATTTGTTGTGAAGTGGTTTTCTCCTAGAGAGAGTATAGCACTAGCTATGAAGCTCTGAGAAATCGTATTCCGACCTGTTTCCGAGACCCAGTGTTGGCCCTTGACCAAGTTTTGGGGGATTCTTGGTCATATTGACTTATTTTGGGACTTCGACCCATTTTTGGATCCTTTTTGGGTTTTCAAGAATATGTAACGGGAACGGGATGTCAACGCATGGGTTTACCCATGTTTAGGCCTATTTTGTATGTATAAATAGAAGGATAGGAAATGTAAGAAGTATTTGAATGGTTCATCTATGTGATGTGAATTTATTCTAAGTGTGAGTAGAGTCTGTAAGTGCTTTGTGCATGACTATAAGAGACTTGCAGATCTAAGTACAGGCCCTTGTAGCAGATTGTGGAGGGCTTAGTGTTGTAATGCAAGGAAGAAGCATCTAGTGAGCTACGTAGATCTTTTGTCCTGTCTATATTAAGGGTTTTTATAGCTTTGTGCTTGTATCCAATTGACTGAATACAATAAAGAAGAAGAATTGGTGGACGTATCCCCAGGGTGGGGGTTAACCACGTAAACACTATGTTGTCTTGATTTGTGCTTGTATTAATGTGTTTATGACTTCTTTACATGTGAGAATATTATATCTAATCCATATGGATGTGCTTAGTGCTTGATGTGCTAGATATACCTCTCTATTTATGCTAAGTGATTAAATACGTTAGATTAGTGTGGATGTTGCAAAGCCATTTTTTATTAGCGAAGTAGATGTTGATTTCACATTGAGGAATTGATGGTGATGAGTTCTTTATTAAGTAGTAAAATCACATATCTCTATCCCAGCTATGGTTACAGACACTTGAGTCTTGCAACCACCCCTGCCTCTACCTCAAGTGACACTTCATCTGCTTCATAGGTATTGATGAAAGGGACAATATTTAGGGATTTGTTTGTGCGTTATTGTAGCGCTGAACCTTGGGTCTATCCCTATGCCAACAATTTTTTTTTTGCCAAGAACTAAAGCTGGGATTGCTGGGAACTAAGAAAGAAGAAGGTATGTGCAAAGATTCAACCTGAGATTATGAAATCTCTATGCGTAGATTTATGCCCCAATGTGCAATATTCTACCTGATTTATAAATCTCTGTGCTAAAAGAAAGAAGCCCGATCTAAAGAATGGAAGTCAGATCTGAAGGAAAGGAGCAAGATCTGAAAGCTTTGTTCTTTAAGAAAAGAAAAAGTGAAAATTTATGGTTAAAAGAGGTAAGATATGCAAGCTTTGTGCTCTGATAAAGGTAAGAATAGTGAAAATTTTTAGATCTGAAAGCTTTGTACCTGTAGAAGTAAGATAAGTATAATTTTGTTTTTCTAGAGTATGGATCTAGGTATCTTTAATAGAGTCTGTCCTAGTTTCAAAACTAGAGTATTAATAGATGAAAGAAAATTTGATATGAGTAGATATGATAAGAATAATGAAAGTTATGTTATACCTATGCATAGAAAGAATGTTTGGACTAATGAATGGGTGCAAGATCCTAGAAATAAGTGAGATCGGAAGAGCGTCGTGTAGGGAAAGAGTGTAGATCTCG
>CBVK0100097866.1:0-30571 GCA_900067695.1 Picea abies
TATCCTTCCTAGAATAGGGTAACTACCCAAAAACCTTTTGATATATGGTTAAAACAACATTTTTAATAACTAACTTGGCTGATCAAAGTTAATATCCAAATCCATTGTTGAAATTGCGAGATTAGAACTTAGTATCCAATTATCTTTCTTCAGATATTCTACATACAAGTTCATTGGATATCCACTATAGAGTTTGAAAAACACACGTCGAATATCTTGTTTCTCTATTAGATATTCAACATGTAATTACGTTAGGCGTCTGACGCATATGTGTTGAAAATAATGGTTGATTTCAACAAGGTTTTGGTTCTTAGGGATATCGGTAGACTCTTCCGATCTCACTCTCTATTAGATATTCGACATGTAATTACGTTAGGCGTCTGACGCATATGTGTTGAAAATAATGGTTGATTTCAACAAGGTTTTGGTTCTTAGGGATATCGGTAGACTGACGACATGGTGTCGTATATCTGATGGAAATATGTTCGTCAGATTATCCGACCAGTATACATGGAAGAAATTGGTAACCACGTTTCTTCAAAGCTTCGATAGAATGTCTTTGACTAATTGACGTACCTCCGTCGGATTTCAATTCACAAGAAGTAGTGTTTGTTCATTCTCTTATTGTTTACTTTTTTTATTCTTCTTCCAATTCCTTCTGTTTTTCTCTAGCTCTCTACTAACTCAAGTTCATTTTCTACTTCTTCTCTTTTCCTTTGATATTTCTCGTCTTGTTAGTTTTTCATTTCATCCTCTTCTAGTTCTAAGATATCCCTTGAATATTCATCTTCTTTCTCTTGATGCTCCTCATCAAGTTTCATGGAACAAACATAATTGAATGTAATCACAGACCTTGATTTCATGGAACAAAGACAAAAACCCTAGGTAATTTTGATCCTTGACATGGTCAATGTGTGGATCATTCTTCCATCCCAACCTCAGTGTCCTAAACCACCAAAGGATTTCTTCATGTACTCAATTCACAATATAGTCAAAGAGGAAGTTAAAAATCAGGTGGTGGTGGGAAAATCTCCAGAGATGATGTGCATGTTTGATGACCTCCCCTACATAGATAACATGCTTAGATATGATCTTCATAATGGTGACTATATGGTTGAGATCAGAGATGATTGGTCAAAGAAGCCAGTACTATCTTCATGGGAAGAAGAAACCCAATTATCACAGTGCACAGATGACAATCAGATTCTGCATACCCAACAATATTGCATGGAAGATGATGCATAAAATTTCTCAAGAAATGCAAAATGTTTGCCCTTGTGTTTTGCCTCACTGCTAAGGGAACATTACAAATAGGTCATGAATAGAAATAATGAGGAATGCTCTAATGTATCGGTTGAGGAAAATAGGGGAGATACAAAAGTTGATCCAGAGGTGTAGCCTTTGAGCGTTTTTGAAAGTCAAACCTTAGATGAAATCACGAAGCTTGAAACAGGTAATGAGCATATCCATTGTAATTCATTGCCTCTGTGTTTTAATTCATTTCAAATTTTGAGAGGGAATTTTGGTCAGATTCTAGTTGAAATTCACAGTGTAAACCATGAAGTACCAGTGGGGCCAGTGCTACCATTATCTGAAGCATTTTATGACCTTATAGCCAATATTCTGGATGAGGTGTGTATTCAAATTCTATTTTCATTTACTCCTAATGAATTAAAAAATTGTTATAATATGGATATGCTCAAACAATGTTCCCCATTGTCTGGTTCAATAGAAATATCTGTGCAAAACCCATCAGATGAAATACAAACAAATCTTGAAATGTCTAAAAATTGAAGACCTCACAAGAAAAAAAAGGTTAGGAGATGGAATGGAATGATTCCAAATGCCAAGGAACAACTCAGATCTATTTCAACCCTATAGATATCTATATGGAGAAATTTTTCGTGGAAAGGGAACAATACATTTTCAACAGTTTAGTTTTTCTTCAAATTGATCGATTCTCATGTAAAAGAGATCAGGATAGAAATTCTTATCACATATCATTACCATATCTACATCTGATTTTGGTGAAAATCAATGAAGCAGCCCAGGTTTCAGATCCAATCTTTGACTAATTATACTGGATATCTCATATTGATTAAGATCAAGTGTCCTTAGATTAGAATAGGATGTATGTATATAAATAAGATCATCAGATCATAGTTTTTATTAGATTTACCCTATGCAAATAAGCTTCTTGGGAAAGTATGAGGTTTATGTTGTTTTCTTCTTTACTTCAAAAACCCAGTCAAGTTCAGAATGGATAATCAGCGGATCTATGGTCACCAAGGTATAGGACAGATCAAGATATAGGCTGTGAGATCAGCCTAATGGATAAGGCACTTATTTACGAATCCGAAGATCTGAGATTCTTGACACCTCCCCAGGATCTACCATCCCTAGTTGGAGCCTATGTTAGTATCCTATAATGATAGGAAATCTGATGATTCATATATTATATGTGGATTTCATGATGAAATTCCTAGCTTGCTGGCCTGATTATCTCCTCAAATAAATTTTTCGGTTTTTATGTCTTTAGGTGATATGATAGTCATTAGATGAATTTTTTTTTGAATTTCAAGTGGAAAAGTATTCAAATTAATTTTTGAACTTGTCATTTCAAAGAGTGACGATTCTGTACTTTATTAGGAAAAAATCCAAAATTTTCACTTTCGGTAGCTAAGGGCCATTTTTCAAAGTATTCTAAGTTGTCAAAAGTGGTCACTTTCGACAGCAAAAACAACATGTGCAAGGCGCTTTAAGCTACCGAAATGAAGAATTTATCCAACGGTTAGGCTGTCCCATCAGAATCTCAAACCGCCATCAGTACACATGTCATGATGATCTTATATGCTGCCAAAATCATCTATGAGGATCGTTTGTCACGATCTGGGCGGTTTATTATGATTTCAATTGATGTTTCAAAAAATCATTAAACCCCAAGATATCAATCTGAAACCCCATCATGATTTCATTCGCCCTTACCATTTCGTGCAATAATTCACATGAAGGTCGGTCTTAGTCGGTTCTAAATGAACATCATGATCTCAGGTTCCTTATTTGCTGAGCGTTTGTTTTAAAAAAACTCATACATTCACAAATCTGCTGATCCCACATTTTTCCCTCAATCGTTTTCCCTCTATCCTTTTTCCTAGCACTGGTCTCCCATCCATCAACCCAGATTTCAATAGTTTCAAGATATTAACAGGTTTTTTGCAGATGACTACTGGAGGAGAATTTATTAGGAGGGAGCGACAATATGTTTCCTATCTCGAATCTCATCCAAAGGTTTGTCATATGATCAAGGATCCAAGCTGCTACAGGTTTTGTGAAAAGTTACAGGGGTATCATCAGGGAATTGTAGAGGTGTTTTCCAAGAGTTTTGATGGTGTCAAAGTGAAATTGGGTCCTTTGGAAATGCAGATAGATGAGGCAAGTGTTGTTGCAACTACTGAAATTCTAGGAGAGGGTGAGAGGTGGTTCAATACCACTTCCATTAAAGATATTGAATTTAGATCTTACCTTAAGCCAGAGTTCCACAACATTATTTGGCAGAAGGATGTTCCCAGGAATTACTTGGAAGACAAATGGTAGAAATTGTTGAAGGTTATTCAGGTGTACATAACGTGTGAAGGGAGGTATGGAAGGGTCATGTTGTACCATTTTAGGCTTATCAATCATTTCACAGGCAAAAACCCTCTGAACTTGCCTCATTATCTTCATAGGAGCCTCACCAAGATGGCACAAAAATTCCAAGCTAAACCTGAGAAAATAGACAAGAAGTCATTCCATCATGGCCTCATCAAGCTTATAGTGATGGGGGAACTCTAGAGAAGAGAGAGGACATGGAACTACCTCTTGTTTTGGGGAGAATTTGAGAAAGAGATCCAGCCTAAGGGTAGGAATACACTTACAAAGAAGTCATCTACACCAAAGAGCAGTATGAGAAAGAGAAGGGCCCTATCACCAGTGCATACAGAACAGCCAACCCATTCACCCAAGACTAAGAATGAAAAAAAGAAGCTTGATTTTGATCAAGGAAAGGAGGTCCAAAGCAACATTGTTGAGAAAAACATCTTTAATTTTCCATACTCAGATTCTGATTCTAAAACACCCATGGAGGAGAGAGAAGAAGCCGCAGTTGAAGTCCCAACATTGGAGTTACCTGAGACATCAACAAGAAAACACATCAAGGTCAACAAATCATCAAAGATTGAAAATCTTAAAGAACAGATATCAGAGATGATGTTGCTTGAGAGGGTCATTAAATCCCAAAACCAAACTATAAGAAACACATCAGATGAGGTAAGATATTGTTTTGAAAGGTTAGCTAAAATGCATGTAAAGGAATAGAAGAGGAATAATAAATTGCTCAATTAGAATTGTAAGTTACTTAAAATGGTTAGATGTTTAAGGATCAAATTAAGGCTCAAAAATCCTAAGCTAAGAGAACATCTTGATTTAAAAACTCTAGCAGAAGTTGCTGAGAACCTAAATGAAGATCCTAAAGAGTAGGTAGATCAAATAAAATCCATTTTTGCAGTTTTTAACAGATGTGGAAAACTCAGAATTTTCGGCAGCTTATTTGCTTTTCCTCAAGGCGTTGTTAGTTGTCGAAAGCTCTACTTTCAGAAGCTAACCCTATTTTGGTTTACACCTGTAAGCCACCGAAAGCGCATAGGATGACATAATGCTCATATTTTTGCTCAGATCAATTTTTTTGGTGTCCAGATCATGCAGAAGGGGTTCCAAATGAAAGATAAAGATTAAAGGGATTTAGATCATCACCCTTTTCAAGTTTTTGATGCAGATATTATGGAAAAAAGGTTAAGTGGCTTTTAAAATTATTAGTAAAGATTGATTATTTGTCAAAGTAGGATTTCAAAGTGCTTTGTCATCACTTTGAAATTTTTTGAAGATATCAGATATGGTTGAAGTTGTCGATATTGTGGAATATTTAGTTGATAAGACTTTCACCCTTAAATCAGGACTAGATTTTGCATATTATACTAGTTTCGATTTTATTCTATTTTGAGTATTTCAGATCCATTTTCATAGGATCCTGAACTATTATGTAAAGGCCATAAAGCCTATGACTTTGAAGAAAGTTGGGGTTGGACTTGGGATGATAAAAAAAATGTAAAGTGCTCATAGTCTTTAATTGACTGTTATGAGTGAATACAAAGACTTTATTTCCATATTCTTGTGTCAGTTTCTGTGGTGAAGTGTTTCAGATGTAATTTTTTTTTCCATGGTTTATCATATTGTTTTTCTGTTCTCATTGTTTATAAGAAGAGTATGCTCAAGATTTGTCGAGGACATCCTAATCTGGCTTAAAGAAAAAAATTATTTTTTCTACTGAGGATTGAATGCAGAATTTGGATAAGCTCTGCTCTGTATTTGAAATGACCCCTAATATTTTCCTCTCTCCATCTTACAAATTATAAGAATCCACTGATGTGATTGTCTTGCCTGGTTACATAAGTCTCTGTTATTTATTTTTTCAATCGTCTTACACCTTTAACTCCATTTTCCCAATGATCCTTTTATGTCCCAACCAAACCAATTCAAAATCCATAAACAAACCCATGTTCTGCATAACTAGCCTAATATCTTATTTCCAACAAAGTTATATCAGACAAAGAGATCCCTCTCTGAGACTTGGAGGGCTAGATCCAATACTCGAAGTGGTTTTGATGTTGCCTTTGTGATTGCCTCCACAGCCTTGGGAAGATTACAAAGTGTTAACATACTCCATCTTCCATTGAGACATTATGTTAATATTTTCCAAGGAAATAACATCCACATAAGGAATTTTCTCAAGCTACCACACCCATAATGAAAGATTGTAGTGGACATAAACCAATGTAAATTGCAACCTCCTTCACTATAAGAGGGTAATAATAACTTGTATGATTTGTGGAAGATTTCCATAAAAGTGGTTCTTTTGCATCATAATTTTTCTACCAAACATCTACAACAAATAAGGAAAAAACACTTAAATTACATTTCATTACAATAGTAAATAGGAAATCAAGAAACACAATTCAACTTTCAAATAGAACATGCAATTAAACTAATAAATTCCAGTGGTTTACTGGACATTAAAATATTAATTTATTCTACAATAGTGTTGAAGCCAAAGAGTCAGTTAGCATTGCTATACAACTCCATCTCATGATTAATGATTTTGCAAGCTTCTTGACCAGGCACCATATTTTGAAGAAACATAAGGAACCCTTCCATAACCTTGCCATCGAAGTCAAAATTACATGAATAAGCAAAGGTGGGGTTAAGGACAGTTGTTGCTACACGAATGAGGAGATGGAGCATCCTAGTCCATCGATCATCGATTAAATCCTAGATCTTCATGTATATTTCATGTTTGAGGGAACCCTTGCCCAAATAACATGATTAGATAACTTCTTTGGTTCTATGTGTTGATGATTGCAACATCGTGTGACATTCTCCAAGTCATTCTCCTCTAGACTGAGTTGAGATGATCTATGTGAGAGGGCCCATGTGTTGGGTGTGTGCATGTGATAGTTGTACATCAGACTCTGGACTGAGTTGTGATGACGTGTGGTCTCCTACCTTGTACTCCTCTAGATCGAGTTGAGTCGGCTTGAGATGGTCTCATGCCTTCTACTCCTATGGACTTAGTTGAGTCGGCTTGAGATGGTTCTCCATATGGTACTCCCGTGGACTTAGTTGAGTTAATTTGTTGAGTGAGACATCCCTGTGGGTGAGCACAGGTGGAAATGTCCCTAGTGGTTGAGAACTAGAGGATGTGTGGATCCCTTGCTATACTGTTTGAGAGTAAGATTGGTTGTAACCCTAATTGTGAAGGGTACAATTCGACCCCACCATGTGAAAGATAATTATTATTATGAAAAGATTAAGTATATTATCCAGTTAAAGAGGTCGGCCCTATTGTGAAAATAGAAAAACCTATTGTTGTGTCAAGTCTTTTATAAATAGGAGGAGATCCTCGTTGTGGATCTCACTCAGTCACTTGTCATCTCATAATTTCAGAAACACTTGTACTGTTGAAGTGCACATCTCTCTTGGGTGCAAGTGCATACACAAGAAATAAAAAAAAAGAGGGATTTTTGTATCCTATGGATTACTACACCAAACCTTTTGCCTTACCATATTGCTATCAATCTATTTTTTTCTCCATTTTGATTAAAGAACCTCCAACAAAGGTTAGAGTGCACTCTTCATAATCACAAAGACTCTTTCCTACATCAACTAGTCTTGTTACATTCTAAGGCATAGGATCAATTTGAGAGGTCATGTGTAGTGGTTTGAGATATGACTTCTTTTAGAAATTTTTGAACAAGAAACATAATAAATAATAAGTAAAGAATACGTACCTCCTTTGCATGATTTGTATTGTCATTGGTTGACGTAGTGTACTCAAATGAATAGAAAGTGTTCCCAAATTAAGCTTTCCCTTGCCACTTGCGCCCACTTGCCCTTATCTTCTGACCTTATATATACAATATTTCAACATTTCAACACATTCATCAATCTTCTAGTTGATCATCTTCGTCGAACTAAACATCCATATCATTTGGTTCATATAAGGTGTTGTAAGGATTGACCGTATCAACATCATCATCAATGCACTCATTTCCAAGCAATATATCTTCATCATGGATATCATCATCAAGATCTACATTGCCTCCTAATAGTACATTTGGTTCATCTCCTTCATGCTCTTCATTTGAGACATTTGTTACATCGGCTACCTGTTCCTCTGCATCATCTTCTTCTTCAAGATCATTTTCTTCCTCTACAATATTATACTTTACTGGCTTCCTCTTGGATCATACCTAACAACAAATGACCAACCCGCTTTACCTGGAACCTCCGAGTAGAAGACTTGTTTGCATTGGCTTGGAAGCACATAATGATCTCTTCCTAGCTCAAATGACCTTGTATTAACCATGGTAAATCCGTTACCATGTAGAATAACAGTTCTTTCAGGATCACGTTCATTCATTCGTAGCCTTTACCATTTGATGTCAGACATAACTATTTTGAAGGATTTAATGTCACACTCAAGTATGTCCTACAAATACCCATAGTATCAATTTTTAGTGACTTCGGGACGTCTGTCACTTCTAGAGGAAACATTAGTGACCTCGAATACTGCAGTTATCCCACAATCAAAAGTTTTCCTCTTTTCGTCCAACTTTTTGATGCGAAATTTACAACCATTTCACCACATAGCCTTGTGATGTTTCAACTACAATATGCCAGACACATAAAACATATTTGACATAACTTTTAATGTATGGATGGGAAAAACACATCGACACTAACATTAATAATTTATGAAATAACATAATGAAATTATATTGGATGAATAGCATGCTTGCCTGTTTATCTTTCAAACCATGTGCTAAATCAATTTCCTGCTGCGTAAGATTGGTATCTCCATTTCGATGAGCTTCTATAACCAATGTAGACACCCCTTCCCATGATAACCTACCTTCACATTGTATGCATCTATCAATCCATACCTTCATCCAGTCAAGATTTTTAGTAATGTATATATGTAGTGCATCCCACTCTTGACCAACTGTATCAGAAAATCATAATTCAGCAATATATGTTAGTTAGAAAGATATAAAATATTAATAATTGATGAAAGCATAAAAATTAAATAAATATTATACACATAAAAAGGGAAAGCCAAATGTATTATAAACCTAATTACCTTTCACTTTCGTCATTCTACCTTTTCCCAACATGTACTCCCCTTCAAAATTTTTAATGGAGTTCACATCCCAAATGCGATCCACATGCATATTTGTGGCTAATTTAGGAAGATATTGACTAATATACACCATTGATTGATATAGCATATGTCCCTCCACCATAGAACCCTTGGGATGTGCTCCTTGTCTAGCCAAATCCCTTAATGATTTCAGGTGCCTCTCCACCATACACATTGACCTTGTGTGTACCGGTCCACACAATTCAATCTCCTCAACTTGGTGTATGAGGTAGTGTTCTTGTGCATTGAAAAAATCTAGAGGTAGATACTTTTTCATTTCACACATTAGCCGAGGAATTTCTCTCTTCCAATACTTTATATCTTCTTGATGGATTTATTTCAATGAAAACCATGTATAGTCAATGTTGCAAGCAAGTACCATGTTTCAACAAAACATATAAATTAATATATCACATTATAAGTAAACCATATGTCATTAAGCTCTTGAATAACAAATTGGAAAAAACAATTTGCATATAATTTACTACTTATCTGATGTATTTGCCAAGATCATATATAACTTGTTTGACGTTGTTGTCGAAGTGGTCTGGGAGAGATAGAGGTAGAACATACTGTAACAATCAAAATTGATCATTATTTGATTCTAAAGTATAATAAAACAAAACTAAAAATATGTATACCAATATAAATATATATATAGAAAAATAATTACCTTAATGAAGGTATGCCAATCATGTGTTTTTACCCCACCAAATTCACCTTTCTTTGTTAAGATATTATTTATGTTTGAAGAAAAACCCGTGGGAAATTTTATTCTCCTGTTTGCGGCGAAAGTCACTCCTGGATTGCTTGCAGGAGCAGAGCCCGACGCCCATCCGTTTAATGTCACGATTTGTTTAAAAGGAGTGATCAGATGGAAGGAAACTTAGAACAATATCATCTCAACTCAGAAACTAGGCCGGGCATGTATGACGAGTGAGGTCTTGATAAACTTCAAACAGTGGGTTGTAGTAAAAAGGGGTGAGTAGGCGGAAGACTTGCAAGAGGAAAGTGCAAAGGTCTATCACAGACATCAGGTGTGTAACAGACTGTATAAGAAAGCATTCGAACACAAAGTCCCTTTATATTCAAACATAGGACACCAAGGAATACAAAAATGCCATGACAAATCCTTTATCATAACATAACTGCAACAATCCACGTGAATCATTCAACTGTAAACTCTCCAGCATAAGACGAAACAAGGATGGAAAAAGGAGAACTGTTTGTCATAAACCAAGAAGTCTCAAACACAAAGGCATAACCAGGAAACCAGAATGTTTGCTAAAACTTTACAGTCGGGAGCTTAGCTCTACCATCGATAGATACCAAAATGGAAAAAATGCCTACATATACTCAAAACAACAACAACAACAAAATCAAGACACTGCATTGAAGGCTTTGCGTCTGCATGGCTTTCTGACAGTCAAACTCTGAAAGATTGTGCAACTTATGTCAGACACAATCTGACTCTTTGACAGTTAAAACGGCGAATCGACGTGCCTTTAATTTAATGCAGGACGTCCCCATTATGACAGAGACGATTTCTAACCACCACCAACCGCTTCAATAATTGCTTCTTGGGAATGAGAACGGTCTGGCCAACTTAGCACCTCGGGGTGTGGAAGTCTTCTCGTGCGGCCACTTGGAATAACTGAATGGCTTATCGGACGGACATGAAGGCCAACGTGGAGGAAGGGATGCATGACGGGAATGGTGGCGTTGAACTATGAGGGCGTGACAGGAGTGACGAGGTGTGCAAAGGACGACAGGGGAGGGTGCATGGCGGAGGACAACAGGTGGAAAGGGGAAAGATGAGTGACGACAGACTCAACCTTTGGTGGGAGACCGACCTGGGAAGAAAACAGGACACGTGGCAAGTAATGAGGGGACGGTGATAAGAAGGGAGGACCACACGGACCAAAGAGGGAAGGCGGATGGATGACACACGACAACGGGGGACAGGCGGGAAGGAAGACGACAAGGCAGGGGAGTGGCCCACGCTGGCTAAACATGGAGCGGCTGAGAAGGGCGGGGTTGTTCAAGTGTCATTGATCTGGCCGCGTCGATCCAGGCCGTCAGAAAGGTGCATCCTCGATTTCGGACCCCCCCCCTCCACTTAAAGGTAGAAAGGTGGGAGGGGTCCAGAATGGTCTTCATCGCCGTTGATCCGGGTGCACTGATCTGAGCCGTTGGGAGAGGTGCGCTTAAAGGTAGAAAGGAAAGGGGGGTCCGAAATCCAACGTGCGTCGTTGATCCGGGCGCGCGAATCCCAGCCGTTCAAACTTGATTTTCATTTAACACGGGCGCATTCGCATCAAAACTTAGGACAAATGGGTTTTTTAACCCTTTCTTTCGCATTCTAACCCCCTGCAAGAAATATCACTAACATTTGGCTCCATGGGGGATAGAGTTGTCCCTGTGATGCTCTAAGAACTCTTTTGCAGACTAAGTGCCTTTGCTGTTGGGCTATGGAGTCATTTATTAGTCCAAAAAACAAAAACAAAAACAATATTTAGAAAACGAAACAAAAAGAGCCGACCATGGCTCACAGAAAACATTTCTTTAAGAAATGCCCATTGACTGGGCTACTGAAAACTTCATTGCCTTCCATATCCTACAACCCGTAAGTGTTATTTGAAAATACTTCAAGGATCTTGAAAGGCCCGAACCAGAGGGCATCAAACTTACTGTGTTTGCCATTTTCCTGCCTGGGTGCATCCCATTTGAGTACCAGATCACCCTGCTCAAACTCTTTCTTCTTGCTTTTCCTGTCAAAAGCCTGCTTGATCTTCTGCTGATGCTTGTAAGCTCTGTCTAGGACCTGTTCTCTGATCTGCTGCATTTCCACCATCTGATGAATTCTTCTGAGCACATGGTTAGGTTCTCCCTCATAGTTTTGGAGGAGATTGGCTATAGGCAAGGCGAGTTGAGTGGGGAAAATAGCCTATATGCCATAAACCAGCTGGAAGGTTCAGATGCCCAACGATCTCTTTGTTGTTACCTGGTCAGCCTAGAGAGTGAATTTGAGCTTTGATTCCCAAGCCCTTTTATTGTCTTCCAGTAGCTTTTTGATAAGCTTGATTAGGATTTTATTGGAGGACTATGCCAGTCCATTTCCTCGAGGATAGTAGGGAGTGGAGTGAATCAGTGAAATTCCAAATTGTTCACAAAACTTGACCAGAGGCTTAGACCGAAATGGGGAAGCATTGTCAGTGACAACTTTGCTAGGGCAGCCAAATCTAGCCATGATGTCTTCCAGGAAGCTAATGATCACTTTGTGAGAAGTGCTTCTGGTAGGGACAACTTCTATCCATTTAGTGAAGTAGTCGGTCGCTGTCAGAATCCATCGGTGCTGGCCACTTGAGGGAGGATGAATTTCCCCAATGAAATCCAATCCCCACTGCTGAAAGGGTTCCGAGACAACCACAGGTTTCAAAGGAAGGTATTTGAGTTGTTGCTTCCCCGATAATTTCTGGCATTTGATGCAAGCTCTAATTTCCCTGCAGACATCAGGAAACAAGGTGGGCCAGTAATATCCATCTCGAAGGATCTTGTGAGCCGTGGTCTTCCAGAAGTAATGACCTCCACAGAGACTATTATGGAAGTCAAATATAACTCTCTGGGCTTGCTGCGGGTCCAGACATCTTAGTAATATCCCCAGAGGGTCTTTCCAATACAGGGTTTGGTCAATGAGGCAATACTTCACAGCTTTGATCTTTAAGGCTCTGGCTTTACTTTTCCCCAATCCATCAGGAGGCCTCAACTCTTGCAAAAAATACAAGATATCTTTGTACCAGGGGCATGCTGCTAGTGGTATGGTGCTTTGGGGACCCCTATCGAATGACTCAGCTTGTCCATTGATGAAATTGATTCCCAAGGCCCTACAATTTGACTCAGCCAACAACTTGGCTAAACCTTTCCCTTTTATCAGCTTGGTGGGCTTAATCTTCAGATCAAATTCTAGGATATTAGTGATCCATTTACCTCTTTTTCCATCTATGTCCAGTTGTATGAGAATGTCTTTCACAGAAGCTGAAGGGACATATGTAATGATTTTTGAATGTAAGACATAGACTCTGAAAGCTTTGAGAGCTTTCACCAAGGCATAGGCCTACTTTTCCATGATCTCGTATCGGAGCTATGCATCTCTCAGCGCCTTGCTAAAGAAAGCAATGGGCTGTTCTTGTCCTTGATCATTTTTCTGCAACAAAACTGTCGCTACTGTGTCGTAGGAAGCAAAAGAGAATATCAGAAAGTCTTTAGAATAATCAGGACTGACTAGCATAGGTGCTTCAGTCAATGCCTTCTTTATTTGAACAAAAGACTCTCTAGGCTCAGCAGTCCATCTTATTTCGTGGCTCTTCCTAAGCATGGTCGTGATATGTTTCACCAACTCAACGAAATTTGAAACAAACCTCCTTAGGAAATTAATCCTTCCCAAAAATGATTGAACCTCTTTCTTAGATCTGGGAAGTGACAGGGCCTGAATTTCTTCTACCCTGTCAGGGTCAATTCTCACTCCCTCTACTGAGACTATATGGCCTAATAGTTTCCCTTCTTGCATAGCAAACAATGATTTCTTGGGATTCAGGGAAAGGCCAAACCTGGGACATTTCAGAAAAACCCTCTTCAAGTGGAAGTGGCGTTCTTTATCAGTCTTGGAGAAGACTGTTATGTCATCCAAGTAAATCACCACAAACTTATCTTTCTCCCCGATGAAGGCTATGTCCATGGCTCGCTGAAATGTTGCTCCTGCATTCATCAACCCAAAGGGCATCTTGGCATACATGAATGTACCCCAAGGAGTGGTGAAGGCTGTCTTTTCTTTGTCCTTTGGCATGACTGATATCTGATTGTAGCCAGAGAAACCATCAATCATGGATATCCTGGAAGCACCAATGACCTTCTGCAATATATGCTCCATGTTGGGCAGGGGGTAATTGTCTTTTCTTGAACTTCTGTTTAGGTTCCTGAAATCGACACAGAGTCTGATTTCTCCGCTCTTCTTTCTTACTGGGACAAAATTGGCTATCCAGTCAGAGTATCTCAAGGGGACAATAATCTGAGCATCCAGCAGCTTCTTCGCCTCCCTCTCCATGATGGGAAACAGTGTAGGATTTATCTGTCTCGGCTTCTTTTTGAATGGTCTAGCCTCTTCTTTCAGTGGGATCTTGTGCTCAATGAATGATGTGTCATAAGTCTTGAGGTCTTCGTAGGTCCATGCGAACACATCAGCGAACTCCCTCAGTAACTTAGTATATCCGATCCTCTGTTCCTCGGTCAAACTTTTTGACAGTTTGACGAACTTAGGCTCCTCCGGTGTGCCTATGTTGCACTTAGTAGTATCAGCATCATCACCTAAAACTCGTCCCCTTACCGCCGCATCATTCCCATCAAACAATCTCTCTAATGGGATTAGACCTTTTGGTATGTGATTGCTCGGCAGTTGAATAATCTGGTGGTCAACAATTTTATTTAAAAACCCCCCAGTGAGATGGCCATCTTCCACGTCAGGATCTTCATCTATGTGCAATGCAGAAAAGTCATCCACTGATTGGAGAAACTTTTTGATCTCCTGATCATCCTCAAATACCTTCCAATATTTGACATTGTCCGGCACAGAGGGTTTGTATCTTATTTCCACCTCCGATCCGTCAGCAGGCGGCACAGGAGCTTCAAACAAACTAGCTGAGAAAGCTTGAAAGTCAGCTGGGGCATTTTCTTCCCTTGGAATGAAAGTGATATTGAAATCTAGGAAGAAACTGCCAATTAGATCCCATACCTCGTTCCTGTAATTCTTGAGACGAGGGTGCTTGGCCTGATAAATGTTTTTGACCTGCTGGACAATCAACTCTGCATCTCCAAACACTGCTATTTCTTTGATTCCCATTTCCTTTGCAGCTCTTAATCCCAGGACTAAAGCCTCATACTCTACCACATTATTGGTGACTTCAAACTCCAGCTTGTATGACAGAGACATGGTCTTTTGAGAGGGGGATTTGAATACCACCCCGGCACCTGCACCTATACTGGAAGAAGCTCCATCAAAGAACATCTTCCAAACAGAGGTGGTTGGAGGGGGCAGCTCCTGATTAAGACTGGACTGCTTTCTGATTTGCAAAGGGGACTCGAGAGTCTCAGTGAGATGTAATAGGCTGGAGCCTAAATCAGTGTCCAAGGCATAGATGGGATGATTAGTGGGATTTTCTTCGTCACTAACAATGTAGGCTAGTTGGGCTTCTCTGTACAATCTTCTATGTTCCCCCCCAAAGACTGGAATGGTGGCATATGTGAGATCCATCTGTAAGGTCCCTCCAAGTCTCTTAATCCAAGACCTTGACAACAGCATGCCAAACTTAGGGGGAGCATCAACTACCACTATATCCATGACCATACTCTTCATGGGCAGCTGAAACATAGAAACCACCAGGTCCTTAATGACCCCCAAGCATTGTACCCTCCTGGAGTCAAAGGAATAGAGGTCATGATAGGCTCTGGTGACTTCCAATCCTAGCTCTTCCATGACGGCTTTAGGCATGAGATTGTGGGAGGCCCCTGAATCCATTAAGCAATTATGCAACACTTTGTCATGTATGTTCAGGGAGGTGTAGAAGGGAGGGGATGAATCATCTCTGTCTTCTACCAGGCGACCTAGAAGCACTGCAGGACTTTCATCTTGGAGGTTTATGAAGTCTGTGGAAGGGCTGGAGGTTTTAGACTTCAAAAGGTCAGAAAAGCACTTTTTGAATTCATCGTGTTTAATTAGCTCAGTGAGGGGCACAGGGATTCTGATTTTTTGAATCTCATGCTCGAAATTAAAAGATGCAGGCTTTGGAATTTCTCTAATTTCAGGAACATGAATTTGGACAATTGGAGAGAGGGGTTGGGCCTTCTTACCTCTGTGATTGTCTGCTACTTCATTAGCAGGTCTCTCTGCTCTAGTGGACGGCTCAGGAATATCATATGTTGCTGCCCTTTTGTCAGATCTCAGGTTATACCTGCCTCAGCCACCACCAGCTTTGTCTCCCTTGCTCAATTCATTCAACTGACTATTCATGAGAGACTCTTCATATGCTGATCGGGTCAGATGAGGGAAAAAGGGAGTGACTTGTACACTGTGAATTTTAGGTTCAGGCTCGTCTGTTTCTCCTTCTTCTTCATCAGCTAAAAAATTGTTCTGGAAGGGAGCCTGAACTCTTTGGTCATCTCTGTCTCTTTCCTTCTCTCTGTGCATAGCTGGAGGAGCGAAATTATTTGTCCTTCTAAAACCTCCTTTATTTTCGACGTTCTGAGGGCCCTTGTACATTTTCTTCCTTTCCACCTTTAATCTTTACACCTCTTCCTTAAGAAGGTTCATAACTCAGGTCAGCGCATTTACTTGGGAGTGGGGCAATGATGGGCCGGAAGTTGAGGCTTCTGATTTCTCCTTTCTTTTGTTTGTGTTGGCCTGGTTTCTCAGCTTGTCAGCTGCCAATATGTTGGATTCCACTTCTATAGCTGCATCCTGCATCTGAGCTAAAGAGGTGGCTCGTCTCTCTCTTAATACGAGGCAGAAATCAGGGTCAAAAGAACTAGCATATGAAATTTGAGCAGAGGCTTCTGAAGGCTTTATCTCTGCAGGAATCTTGTTATACATCTTATTGAATCTTTTGGAGAAGTCAGAGATGGACTCTTCATCCATTTTCTTCAGAGACCCAAACTCAGTCATGTAATAGATATAATCTTTCCTATCCCCCCACTGTCTCAGGAAAACATTGTCCAGGGCTTCAATACCAGCAATAGATCCAGGGGCCAGCCCCCTGAACCATTTTCTAACCTCACCATCCAAGATCTGGACGAAGACTCTCATCCAGACATCTTCATTCTCAATATTGAGGTTATCTGCATAATTGTAAAAAGCAACCAAGTGCTCCTCTGCAGTTGTGTCTCCCTCCCCACTGAGCTTGAGCATGTACTTCAAGTAGTCTCCAGCAGGGAGAGGATTCATAAGATGAGGAAGGATTAAAGGAGCATATCTAGCAGCAACTATGGAATCCATTCTGTTTGGAGGGGGATTAGCACCAGCCATAGGGATATTAGGTAAAGGAGAACCCGTTTGTGCAGATGATGGGAAAAACAAAGAGAGGTCTAAAGGACCCGTTTGTGCAGATGCTCCTCTCCATGGAGCAGTAGTAATAGCAGGAGGGGTAGTGAAATCTTTTGAGACCAGAGGTCTGTATTGAGGCAGAGCTTCCCGGGAGGGGGGAGCGACAAGGATTTCTCCTTCCGATACTAGACCAGGAGGAGAAAACTCAACAGGAACACTCCCAAAATTGAGAAAACGAGAAACTTCAGAGGAAGGACGACTAGGAAGCTGAGAATAAGACAATGGAGTTCTCACAGAAGGGGAAGGCCCATTACCTGTTTCAGCGATGGGAACTTCCTTCACAGATCTCTTTCCTTTCCAGCGCACCGCTTCCGAGTCAGCTTTCGGTGTGACTAAAGGCAGGTGTGGATTAGACCTCGTGTGTTTGCCTCTCGAAGCCACAGTTGATACAATAGATCCTCCCCAGTGGAGTCGTCACAGTGGAGTCGCCAGATGCACAGTAGCAATCTTCAGGTTCTGATATCTGATGCACCCTCAGAAATCAGTTGATCTTTTTCGTTCAATCTCGGGGAATATATTCAACATCGTCCCCGGCAACGGCGCTAGAAATGTTGGCAGCAGAAGTCACTCCTGGATTGCTTGCAGGAGCAGAGCCCGACACCCATCAGTTTAATGTCACAATTTGTTTAAAAGGAGTAATCAAATGGAAGGAAACTCAGAACAATACCATCTCAACTCAGAAACTAGGCGGGGCATGTATGACGAGTGAGGTCTTGATAAACTTCAAATAGTGGGTTGTAGTAAAAAGGGGTGAGTAGGTGGAAGACTTGCAAGAGGAAAGTGAAAAGGTCTATCACAGACATCAGGTGTGTAACAGACTAGATAAGAAAGCATTCGAACAAAAAGTCCCTTTATATTCAAACACAGGACACCAGAGACTACAAAAATGCCACGACAAATCCTTTATCATAACATAACTGCAACAATCCACGTGAATCATTCAACTGTGAACTCTCCAGCATAAGACGAAACAAGGATGGAAAAAGGAGAACTGTTTGTCATAAACCAAGAAGTCTCAAACACAGAGGCATAACCAGGAAACCAGAATGTTTGCTGAAACTTTACAGAGGAAACCAGAATGTTTGCTAAAACTTTATAGTCAGGAGCTTAGCTCTACCATCGATAGATACCAAAATGGAAAAAATGGCTACATATACTCAAAACAACAACAACAACAAAATCAAGACACTACATTGAAGGCTTTGCATCTGCATGGCTTTCTGACAGTCAACCTCTGAAAGATTGTGCAACTTATGCCAGACGCAATCTGACTCTTCGACAGTTACAACGGCGAATCGACGTGCCTTTAATTTACTGCAGGACGTCCCCATTATGACAGAGACGATGTCTAACCACCACCAACCACTTCAATAACTGCTTCTTGGGATTGAGAATGGTCTGGCCAACTTAGCACCTCAGGGTGTGGAAGTCTTCTCGTGCAGCCACCTGGAATAACTGAATGGCTTATCGGACGGACATGAAGGCCAATGTGGAGGAAGGGATGCATGACGAGAATGGTGGCATCGAACTATGAGGGCGTGACGAGAGTGACGAGGTGTGAAAGGGACGACAGGGGAGGGCGCATGGTGGAGGAAAACAAGTGGAAAGGGGAAAGATGAGTGACGACGGACTCAACCTTTGGTGGGAGACTGACGTGGGAAGAAAACGGGACACGTGGCAATTAATGAGGGGACGATCATAAGAAGGGAGGACCACACAGACCAAAGAAGGAAGGCGGATGGATGACACATGGCAGCGGGGGACAGGTGGGAAGGAAGACGACAAGGTAGGGGAGTGGCCCATGCTGACTAAACATGGAGCGGATGAGAAGGGCGGGGTTGTTCAAGTGCCGTTGATCTGGGCGCATCGATCCAGGCCGTCGGAAAGGTGCATCCTCGATTCCAGACCCGCCCCCTCCGCTTAAAGGTAGAAAGGCGGTGGGGGTCTGGAATGGTCTTCACCGTCGTTGATCCGGGCGTGTTGATCTGAGCCGTTGGAGAGGTGGTCTGGAATCCAACGTGCACCGTTGATCCGGGTGCACGAATCCCAGCCGTTCAAACTTGATTTTCGTTTAACATGGGCGCATTCGCATCAAAAATTAGGACGAATGGATTTTTTAACCCTTTCTTTTGCATTCTAACCCCCTGCAAGAAATATCACTAACATCTCTGAATGACCTATTTTACATCATTGCTTTGTTTCTCTATTAATAACCAGGGAAGGCTATTTCGATCTCCATCACTATTTTATTGGATCCCACTTTGCATTGCATGATTGGCTTCCTGATGTCACTACAAATCTTGATGAATTTTTCTTTATCCCTCCTACCATCTATGATTTTCCATAATGTTTCTGTCACATTCTTCCTGGTATGCATTGTATCAAACAAATGAGCTATTTTTAGGTCTTGATAGTAGGGTAACCTCATGAATTGAGAGGGATAACTTTTCATTCCTCGTGGGAGGCCATTGTTAATACCTTCACGACATTGATGAAGCATAAAATAAATTCAATAAAATAAAAATTCATAACATTACATATACAATATCACATAAACAAATTGCAATATACCATCTCGACAACTTTTGTTATATTCCAACTTTCATAGGTGAGGTGTCATTCTTCGTTGTTTTAATCCAGTCTATTCTTTCCCATTGAAAATATGTTTTTCAATAGTACGATACCTATGGTTCTTAGAGAGGAAGTGCCTATACTCATCAAAAACCTCCTTTCCTAAAGTTTTTGAAGGCCGAGATTTGATCTTAGGACCATAAACTGGACATGCAAATCTACCCTTTGTTTGAAGACCTACAAAAGTTGGATTAATAATTATGTCAATTATACGAAGGGGATTATTTAAAAAAACATGTAGCATGGTATCTTAAAATAATTATATACTATAATTAAAGTGCAATGGATCATTACATACCACAAAAATGTGTTAGTCTTGGGGCATCATGAATTTTCCATACAATTATTCCATAGAATTGAAATTCCTTCTGCCTTATTGGTTTACAAACGTCATACATAGTGATGTCGGCCCATAACTTTAGTAACTCGTCGATGAGAGGCTCGATATATACATTCATATATTTAACCTGGTACTTACCTAATTGCTTGAAATTACACATAATTACTAACGTGATGTTCATATATAAGTAAATAAATAAATACAAGATATTATGCAACAAGAAATACAAATGAAATCTTACATTCGGAAAATTAATGATAACATCACATACCTGGAACAATCATTGTCAACATTATGTTCTCCCTTTTTATTGACATCCAAGGAGGAATGTTATTGTTGATAACAAAAATTGGCCACACTGAGTAAATAGACTTGAGATCCCCATAAGGATTAACATCGTCAATGGCCAATGAAAGCCTAACATTACGAGGTTCATCTTTAAAAACTGGCCATTTTCCCTCAATTTCCTTAAATGCATAACCATCTACAGGCATTCGAAGAACACTATCTCCACTTCTATTACATGCATGGTAATCCATAAAATGTGTTATGATTTCGCACCAGAATAGTCATTGCAAACGTGGAATTATGGGAATATGACGAAGAACCTTACGAGGCACCTTTTTTGTTAGTTGATCAATTCGATATCTACTGGTATTACATTGCAGGCATTATGTTTTCGATGCATGTTGTATAGAGTATATAATATGATCATTGGGACATGCATCTATAGCTTGATACTCCATTCCAATTTCTTTCATAATGGCATTTAAATCTCGGTATGTGGGAGGTAAAATATTTGACGATGGTAACAAAAATTCACCTAACAATCTACGACATAAAAAATAAGTAATTAGTGTAAAGGATGTTATAATTTGTAAATATTTAATTCTTATTTCAAACATTAATTAAAACTAAAAACAAGAAAATAAAATCAACCTTTATGTATACGTGATGATGAACCATATTACATACCTTAGGATTTGTGTCATACAACTGTTTGACAAACCATTCAAAACCTTTAAGTTCACCAACAATAATGCAGCAGAAATAAGATTTTCTTTTGAACCTTCATAAAGTGGTTTTTCTGCCTTCTCTAGCAGAGGTACGTCAATATCACTAATGTCCTCATCATCATCCTCATCCGATCGAGTGAACAAGTCTTGGATCAATTCATTTGTCCCATCGTCTTCAACTATATTGTTATTATTGTCATCTTATTCCATAGGATCATTAACTTTATCTTCAATATTCGACACTCCAAATTCCTCGGCACCTTGTAGTACAACATCATTTATGCTAGTACTTGGCGCATTCGGACACTTAGGGGCCCAACTTGACTTTATAATTACAAATAGTCATGCAAAATTAGTGTACTGCATAAGAAATATTTAAACAATATAACATTTTATAAATACAATCAATATAAAGATATAATAATGAATATATAGTTTACCAAGGGACAATATTCGTTCGGTCCACCTTCAACGTGCCCATGGGTTCTGCAATGTATTACAACAGTTTGTATTAAAATTCTTCTGACTTTTGTGCTCCCACATTTAGTGCAAGGGAAATAACATCTCTCGTCACCTTGTTCATAATATCTCCACATTCTTCACCACAACCAAAATATTGAGATGATTATGTTATAAAGTTCAGTGATGATGTGCTAGATCTATTCAATTCTTGAAATGCAATAGACCAAACCATACAATATATTTTACCACATAAGCTTCAAATCTTCACCATAACCAAGTAACATAATCAAACGACATAATAGAACTAGGGAAAGAGATCAAGTCACATATAAGCATGGAAAAATTAGCATGTTCACAGGCGACATAAAATCTACATAAACATATAAGGTTATAAAATATTAAAGGAGACATAAGAAAAAAAATATTTAACTAACCTTCAAAGTCTAAAAGCCTCTTGCACGCCTTGAACAATGATCTCAAAAATAAGCTCTGTAGATCAAAGATCATTTCAATCTCTTAATAAAAAAGAAAACCTTCACATAAAAATGAAGATTAGTAGAGCTATAACACATACAAGATGTCTCAACTATAACAAATTAGTCGAAATTCGGTTCGAATTAACTAATTTATAGATTCTTCATTATTGGAATTCCGACGACTATAACCCTAAATTAAGGTTGACCATTTCAAAGTCAATGACCATTATTTTGACCTACAAAATACTATATTAAAGTGTTGGAACTGGGCTTCATACTTCCGACGACCTTAGAACACATCGGAAATCTGACGTTATTGGGACTAATTTAAAAAAAAAAACAGTAAAATTTCATTTTTTTTAATTTTTTTCGACAAAAAAATTGATTTAATCACAATTGTCATAATAGTTCGTCGATTTTTTAGCCTATATGTAATAGTGTGCACCCTTCTTCCTTCTGAATTCTAACTTCACTAAATATCCTCACATTAGATCGATGATACTCAACCCCCTGTGATCCGACATTCCATATGGCCTCGTGATTTTGGATTTCGCGAGTTTTCACAACTCCTGCCTCTGGTTCTCCTGATTGCGAATCATGGAAACGATGATCTCTCGCCACATGTCCCTTCTCGATGGATAGTTCCGATAGACTTCAGAACTTCATGATTTTGTGATTCTTCTTATCCTGTGTACTTTCAAAGCGTTAAAGTGCGTTCACCTTACCTGGATCCAATGACTGTTGGTCCTTCATGCCCATATATAACGAATGAGATCTATTCTCTCCCTGTGTGCGCCCTTCCTGTCTGAAGACTGATTTGACAATCTAGATTTCTTCCTGCAGCTGATCTAACTATTGTTGCAGCTCCTCCTCCTAAGATTCTTTGTTCTACCGAACTTGGAAGAATTTTCTAAGTATTTCGAAGGTCTCTAACTTTGATCTTTCTCTTATGAGACAACTTCTCTGGATCTCTCTTACTCCTGGTAACACTTTCCCTTCTGAGATTTTGAACTTGAAGCAACTTCTCTCTACACTCCTTCCTTGCTCTATCTTTCCTAATTTATTCAATTTCCTCAGTTTCCTAAGGGTCTCACCCTTCTGCATCTTTCAAAAGACTTTCTGGTGGCCTCCTAGAAACCTCTGTGCTCAACCTCTTGAGCTTTAACCCCTCAAACCTCAAATATCTTTGTCCCTTCCACTCCTCAAATGGATATAAGCACATTCTTGGCAACTTTCTCTCAAGCACGCCTTTCTAAGATTTCCAGAGTATTCATCAACTCTGTGGGTGTCTCTCCTTGACACTTCTCTTCTCTTAACTCGAAACAAAGTTCCTTCATGCAATCCTCACACTCGCTCGATGCTCGCCTGGTAGATCTCTATAGAATCTTCAACAATTCTGTCTTTTTGTGCTTCTTCTGCATATTCTTCCCTCCAAGGTATTCAGTAATATTGAGGTTCCTCTTGAGTATGTAAATTTATCTGGTGTGCCCTCGTGGCATATTCACTCCTCATCCCGATTTGAGATTCAGATGCACACTCCTTGCGTTGGCTACAAAACTTCAAATGTTATGTTGTGTACTCCTTGCACAGCCTAAAGAACCCAAAAAAAATTCCAGCAAATCTCAACGATAATGAAACCTATCCTCACTTACAGATGGAAATGATTCATACAAATCTACATCATAAATGAACCTTCCATTAAAATTGATTTGCATAAACACACACACAATTCATGGGCAGGAAAAACTGCTTTGTATTAATAAAAAATGTTTGTACAATGTGTCTACAAAAACTAGACTACTACCCAGTCTCATCTCCCTCTCAAAAACTATTATACTTCCTAATCTACAACAATACTCCTCCTATAGCCTCTTTTGGGCATGCTATCATCTACTCATACAAGAGGTCCTCTAGGGTTTCCTTTGACAAATAGTCTAGCCAAAAAATAGAAACCTAACTTCTACCTAATTTCTGTTACATTCAAGAGAAGGAGTGGAAACTCCCACTCACTCATGATCATACAATTTATGAGTGTTTCTCTCTTGTTCAATCATCCATTCCAAAACGGATTAACAAAAAAACACTAGCTCTCCAATTCTGAAATTTTAGAAAGGTGCATTATGGTGCTGAGTTGTCCCTCCACATGAACTTGTTGATGATGCTTCTGCATCATACTCCAAATCTAGGAAAATCATGAGCTCCTACTCATGGTTACCTCTTCTCTGTTGTTGAGATCCTCTAGGGTCCCATACTTTCTCTTGGAGTTGTTTGTCTTCTCCTTTTTCTTGCTGCTTCTTTTGCTGTTGCTACTGTTTCTTTCCTACTGCTATGGAAGTTCCTCCTCTATTCATCCCCCTCCTACTGTCCATTTCTTATGCTGACCCCAACATAAGACTTCTGATTTCTTCAATCACCTCGTCCAGTTGCTCAAATGGATGGTCCTTGTTTTGTAGACTTCTCTGTTGTAGTTATTCTTGTCAATGGGTAGATCAACCTGATCTACCTTAATTCCTTCATCTCCCATGGATTTAGATTTCCATCCTACTACAGACTCTAGTTCTGCAGTCTCATCACTGAGCTGCTTCTTAGCTTCTTCCTCTGATAGATTGGCTTATGTCATATCCTCTTGTGTTGGTTCAAATCCAACTGCTTCCAACTTCTCCCCAGGCTGGTATGCTCCTCCACCCATTTCTGATTTGATCTATTGGATATGCCTACTCTGCATATTTACCCTTCTTTCCAAGGTCTCCAATTCCTCATACAACTCAACAAAATCTATGTTGTCTTATCCCTCTTCTTCTGCAGGCTCCAATGCTGTAGTCATCTCTTGTTCAACTCCTAGGCTGACATTTTTGAGAAATTCTGCTAAATGCTCCTTGCCCACAATCTGCATGACTGTCTATTGGCAGCCATCTTCTAGTTCTGTATTGTTTAACCAATCCTCCAATATCTCCAAATCCTTCTCCCATTGAGTGAGCAATTCATCCGAGTTCTCCTCTTTTTCTATTGGGGAAGACATCAATATCTTCTCCATCTCCTCCTCTTTGATAGTCCTTGCTAGCTGTCTTTCCTTTGCTGTACCTACGTCACAGACAAAGTTATCATTAAAATAATTTGGCTCCATGGCCTCCTCCTTGGATTCTTGTTGCACTACCTCCTCATGTACAACTCTTTTATTAGTCTCTGTTGGACTATTTGGAAGGAATATTTGAATTCCCCCAATGACCAAAATGCACTTCTGATCCTCTGCTGCGATGGGAGTATTTAAATTCTCATCATCTTCATTCACATGGTCTGAAAACCCACATGAATCTTCATCTATCTGTTGGACAACTGAGAGGGGGGGTGAATCAGTTGTTACCGTGCTTAAACAATTAAGCTTCTTTTAAACTCTTTGCAGAAACACTAAATGATGATCACATTAATGCAAGGAAATAAACAATGGCACATTCAACATTAGTCACACATATATGAGAAACACAGAGACAGAAATTTCCCGAGGAAACCCATACAGGGTAAAAACCTCTTTTTCTTTATATGATAAGTAATGGTTACATTCTTTACATTATCATAAATATGAGCACCAACTCATAATGAGGCTACAACCTCAATTTTGCAAGCTGCAACTTGCTGAGAGCACCAACTCTCTGTCTTCTCTAGCACCCACAAGAAGGAAGCACCAACTCCCTGGTTTCTCTCGCACCAACTAGAAGGAAGCACCAACTCCCTGGTTTTTCTAGCACCAACTAGAAGGAAGCACCAACTCCCTCATTTTTCTAGCACCAACTAGAAGGAAGCACCAACTCTCTGGTTTCTCTAGCACCAAATAGAAGGAAGCACCAACTCCCTGTGTTCAAGCACCCACTTGAACCTTTGAGGACACCAGTCCTCCCTAGCTCCTCCCAACCACCCTGGAAAATAAATATTTTCTTCTGAAACTTATTACAGTGATATGATGTTCAATAATGGCTTACTAGACTCATCACTGTTCTGCTGCATTTTGTTGCTCTATCTGCCTCATTGCATTTCTGCACACATGACTTACGCTGTCTGTTCTTCTTCTTTTTATGATCTATGCGCCATGTCCATTCACTGCACAGTTCCTCTTCTGTGAAATTCAGTTGCTGCACTCTCCTCCTTCTTCACACATGAATCACTTTCACGAACAACAACCACAGCAAACTCAAACAGCAACCGCAACCCCAACTCTTCTGTGTACAGTTTATTTATAGCTTCAGTGCACCTTGTGCATGCAATGTTCACAATGCCTCTACATCTTGACTCCACGTCGTTATCCTCCACCTCTCGGGTGCCCTATCTGATCATCATCGTGACTCTTTAGCTTCTCTAGTGGTTCGCCCAGCGTGTCCAGCATCATTGTATGTTATACTGAGATTCCTCAGCCTCTCTGGCAGTTTGGGACTCTTCGTCTTCTCTGTGACAGTCAAACTCACCTTCTCTGTTTCAGTTACAGGCCTCAATGCTCATCAGTTGTCAATCGCCTCCACGAAAATCTTCATTCCTCTCAGAGACTCTACACCTCCTCTGTCAGTCATCCCTAAGTGTCCTCGCATCCTCTGGTAGAAACCATCAATGGTTTATAATAGTTTCACTATGTTGTGCAATAGTAGCCCTCATATCTCCTTTAGGTTAATCTACGCCATTGGATGAGCTTTATTAATCTTGCCTTTAAATCAGGTTTCGACATTTCGACATTCCTGTTGCATTGTGTTCTTGCCTCTCCAAGTCGCGATCCCTGAAAACGAGCTTGGTTTCTCTATCTCTTTCCTCCATCTCTCGCTGATGTGTCCAAGGGCTATGACCATAGCCTTATGCATAAGGCGCTTTCGCGATTTTGCATTTCATGATTTCGTGACTCCTAATGTTGAGAGTCTCTGACTTCTCCATCTCTCGATTTCCGAAACTCCGATACAGAACTTTTCTGCACTAGCGCCTTCCTCAATATGACTATGGTCATAACCAAGCGCCTATGAAAAAATTACTTTCGCGATTTCTCGTTTCGTGATTTTCGACACTATGCTCCGTTGACCCCAAGTCAGCGAAATTTTGATCACTTGCCACATGTCCTGTGATTCCATGATCTAGATCTAATCTTGATTCAACGGCTACGATTGAATTGTTATTTCACAATTTTGGCATTCTTGATGCATTGGGTTCTTTGCCTCTCTATGTCGTGATTCATGAAACTCCTATATGGAGTTTGATCAATGGTCTAGATCTGATATCTATTTAACGACTGCGATTAAATCATGATTTCTCATATCGCAATATCGGGATTCCTGATGTCAATAATCTTTGACACGTCCAACTCTCGATCCCCGATGCCTCTCCATTGACTGGAATCAATGGTCCAGATCAAAGCTTGATCTGACGGCTCAGATTACATCGTGATTTTTCATATCGTGAAATCAGGATTCCTGTGGTGAATGTTCTTTGACAACTTCAACACTCGATCCTCGAAACTCCGACATGGACTGGAATCAACGGTCCAGATTTGATCTTGACTCAACGACTGTGATTGAATTCGCGATTTTGCATATCGCAAAATCGAGATTCATGTTGCATTGTTTCTTTGACATCTCCAACACGCGATCCTCGAAACTCCGACATGGTTTAAGTTTGTTGACGTCATATGTGTTAAATAACTTCCACATGTCACCCTGATTCATGACTTACATGTGCTAGGCATGTTGAATCAGTTTGACACTTGTCATTACCTGGTTGTGCCACATGTTCCTAGTTGACGTGAAATTGCCACGTGTCACCCTGATTCGTGACTTACATGTGCTTGGCATGTTGAATCGGTCTGACACTTGTCATTACCTAGTTGTGCCACATGTTCCTAGCTGACGTGGTCTACTGACATGAGTCAGGTCGACGGTCTAGATCACATATTGATCTGATGGTTCATATTCAGTCAGGATTTCACACATCGCGATTTTGGGATTCTTGATATCAATATTCTTTGACATATCCAATTTTCGATCCCCGAAACTTCGACTGGGAGTTGGATCAACGATCCACATAACCCCTTGATATGGACGGTCCTCCTGCTTTTGGGATTTTGTGAGCCCTCTACTCCTTTCACTTTTAAAGATCGTGCAGGTTTTCCTTGATCCAATGGTGGTCGGATCCTGCGCTCAGATCTAACACCTGAGATCTATCCTCCAGATCTGCGCGCTTATTTTGTTTTCATTCAGATCTAACGACCATCAGGAATTTAGGATGAGATCCAACGATCACTGGTGCTTCTCTTCCAGAGTGTACTTTGTCCTTGTTTTGCCTTCGCTGCATACTCTGATCTTGCCATCAATGACAAGCTTACTTTGCTTGATAATAACCTACCAACAATCCTCTGCACTATCTCTTCTAAACTTATCGGGCTTGCTCTGCAACGTCTTCCTAAAATACTTTTGGTGCCCATCTATTATATTCTTCCTGTACTTGCCATCAATGACAAGCATGCGCTACCTGTTAAACATTTGCCAACAATCCCCCCCTTTGGCATTGATGGCAACAAAGGCACCTAGATTCTTTTCTCCCCCTTTGACATCATTGTCAAAGAGAACATGCTCACTCTGAGCTGTTGTAGTATTTTAGGATGTATTAGATATTAAATCAATAAAAAATCTCCCTGATGGGATGGACTCTTTCATTTGAGGCCTACAGAATATTTGTATCTGAACCAGAGTCTTCTCTTTTTGATTCTTGGACTTGTTTATCTTCAGCTTCCGTTGTATCCTCTGTGAAAAATTCAAAATTGCTCACCTCTCTTACTCAGACTCCTTTATCAATCTTCTCATGAGTGGATTACTCCCCCTGTCACTGTTATCTCTCTGCTTCTGACTATTTTCCCCCTTTGTTCCAAAAAGGTTAACCTTCCTTGACAAGGTCTTTCCTCTTGTTGTCTCTACAGGAACACTGTGCAATTGTAACTTGTACCTTTTAAATAGCCCTTGGATCTCCCCATTGAATATCATCGATCTCTATTACTGAAATTTTCATTTTTCTTCCATGATGCATTCAATCCAAGGCTTTTATGTCCATATTCAATCACAGGAGAAAACTGCTACACCCATTCTCATGCCTTCTTTTCTTTTTCACAAATGAAGGACCTATATCAGGTTTCTTAGGACCACTGATTTCTACCTTGTTGAGTCCAATATCAGATTTGTCATTTGGTGATCTCTAGCTATCCAAGACCTTGTCCAGATTCATGGATCTTCTCAAGAAATTGATTTGGGTGTCTGCCTTCTCAACCTTCAAAACTTCTTCTTCATGTTTATGACATGGTTTTTCTCCTACTTCTTTTGTGGGATAAATGTTGACTGAGCATTCTTTTATTGTATCTGAATCTTCTTCTTTACTTGCAGGAGAGGATTCAACATCAACATTATTGTTTTCCCTTATATTTTTATTCACCATTTTTCCTGAGTTTACATTTACCTTACATTATTTGGATGTGAGCATCTCGTCACTGCCTTTGTCACACTTTTGACTTGAACTAAGAGAATTATGTTTCAGACTATCCACAAGAAGAACGTACTGGGCATCTCCTTTGTCATTACTCAAACTCACCATCCCTCTATCCTTGATTTTACTTGGTTCATCATTTCCAAGGATCACATTTTCTGTTTTGCTTTTACTTATGGACAATAGCTTATCCTTGTCTCCAGTCACATGCTTGGAACATCCATTGTCTATATTTCTAGAGGCCTTTTGTTTTAGAGTTGAAAGTGCTTGACAACATTTTTCACTATCTTTCCTCTTCCATGTGCTAGTCTTTCTATCTAAGAACTTTATTCTTGGATCTGCTTTGTAATTCTTGAGATGGCAGTTTGCATCTTTGTGGCCAAAGTTGTGACAATTATAGGATTCAATCTCATTGTACAATAGGTCAAAGTTGTTGTTGCAGGGTTGTCTACTCATTGATTGTTTATTAATCCTTGACCTCCTCAGTTGCATGTCTCTAGACTTAATTTGGCAATTTGCAATATGTGATGGTTTGTTACTTTGTTGTATCATTCTTTGTTGTGGCAGAAATTTATTCCTTGGAAATCTTAATTGCTCACGTCTAATTCTTAAGGAACAATTTACAACTTTGTGACCAAAATTAGAACAGTAGAAGCAATAGCCATAGAAAAATTCTTTGTACCTGGAAAATGGTTGCCTTCTTTGAGAAAATCGATTTCTTTCTTGCTGATGACGTTTTCCAACAGAGAGAGCATTGTTTCTTCATTCTATAGATTCAATCTTGGCACCTTTTTCTTTACTCGTCCTGGGCGGTTGATTGTCTTCCTTTGTTTCTGCAGACTTGTTATTGTCATTGGTTGTACTTTTGATAAACTTGATGGGTTCTTCATTTCCTGGCTTCCCAATGCTTGATCCCTCTTCATAACCCAAACCAGTTTTCATCTTTGGATTCCTTTGTTGATTCAGAATGGTGGCTAATTGTTCTGAGGCTTTGATACTTGACAGATTCTGATTATACAAGGGTTGAAATTTCTCCATTTCTTTCTTTTTTTTCACTACTTCTTGTTCTAATGATTCACATCTTGTCTGATAGTTGTTGTTTCGGAATCTCTTCGATTTTATTTGCCTCTTTGAATTCTACTTTTAGTAGGACAAGGTCTTCACCAGGTTCTTGACTGTCTTTCTCTAACTGTATCAACAATTGTCTTTGCT
>CBVK0100097867.1:0-30568 GCA_900067695.1 Picea abies
GACGCTCTTCCGATCTCACTTTTTTCTTTCGGGGGCTTAACCCCCGAAACCCCTCCAGGGGTCCGCTTTCCCCTAGACCCCGCAAAGGGGGTAACCCCCCTCTGCACTCCCCCGTGTGGAGGAGTGTACATTTTTTCTGAGTTTAAAGTATTCATGGGGTATAAACATGGATTAAAACAAAGACCTCTTAATCAGGAAGATAATTAGGCTCCACAACCAACATGGCAGAACAGGATGACTTGAGTTTCCTTCTGATAGAAGGAACCAGATAGGTAGAGACAGATCCTAGGAAAGGATATATAGAAAAGAGAGACAAGAGAAGACACATGAAGGAGGAATAAATTGTGTGAGGTGCCACAGAGAGCAGGGGAGACACTAGACAAGAGCGCATGCACAGAGGGGAACACACGACCTGAGTATGAAGAAGGAAAGATCAATGCCGTGAGTTTGATGTTGAGGAAGAATCTAATAAACCTTGCGGGTTTGCTATGAAAGAGAGAGAATCTCTGAGAAATGACATAAATTTCTTTGGTGATATCATGGCTTGGCACGGGGGTGGCCAGAATGCTAAGAATGAATTCCTATGAGCCTATGGTTGGGTGTAAAGGAGAACACCCATACTCATTTCATTGGCTACAATATGAAATAGATAAGTACTCTCATATTCTACATATTTGAACTGTAACTGTAAATTAAATTTGGATATCCTATGAATGTTTCAGGTATGTGCATGTTTACTTGATGATTATATTGTGTCCCTTTATCTTTTCCTAATCATGTACTTAAGAAAGTAAGGAACTATATGGTTTGTGCACATAAATGCTCGAGCCCTATAGTGGCTCAAGTTTAAGCAGATGAATTGTGAGTTCCTCAACCTTGGATGTAATTTCCCATATGCATGCCAACACTCCCAACTGTTTTGAGTCTCATGGGAGAAGGAGTTTGTTAAGCTTAGGAGAAAGAACACAAAACATGCACCAATGCCTAAGTCTTTCAGAAATGAAAAATATCAAGAAGGATAGCGAGATTTAGGTCTCAAAAGGGAATATCCTTTCATTTGGAGGATAAGCAGATGAGATTCATTTGGGAGGATCCAAGGTCTGTCACGACCGTTGTATTTGGAGGAGTGTAGGTGTTAACTCCTCAACTCCTTCAATCTTTGCGCGTTCGTAGAAATTGTGTATTCGTCATAAGGGAGACAAATCCTATGAATTCATGAATTCTTAAGTGAATCAAGATTGTCTATAGGAAGGTATACATGTTTCCAGATCCCACAGTTCAGAGAGTGGCACTTCAAAAATTTTGAGTCGTTGTGTTAACAGGAAGAGGAACTTCTGAATGACTGAAGATTGAAGTCCCAAACCCATGACAGTTGTATATATGTGGGTCTATATGGATGGACCCTGACCATCATGTTTAGACTATGGTCATCCCAACGCTGACCAACTCTGGGAGTCACAAGGAGTTTGCATAGAAAAATTCTCAAATTTCGAATTCCCGAAGTAACGAGAATCGTAGATCTGTGGATATATGTGGTCAGATCTCGACCGTGAGATATGAGGGATGTTATAGGGATATCAGGCCAGATGACATGATCGAGTGACATCATCCAAGGTGACATGGACCCAAAATTGATGTGCCATGTGTCACCTGGATTCAGGTGTTTCACAGACCCTATAGGTCCATCAACACATGACACATGTCACCTGCTGAAGGGACCACATGTCCTCTCTATCTTGCCACATATCATCTTTGGAAATTACCTGTTTGGTCCACGTGGCAGGAGATATCATAGTCCCTGGACTCAACACTCCAAAGGAAATTAGAAAAGAGTCTTCAAAGTGTGAAGACTCTGGAAGTCGTGAACGACGGATTAAATCTCAGTCATTGACAAGTAGGGGACATGTGGTGCTAGATCCTTTAGTCCAGAGACTTGACACTCTAGGGAATTTGAGGTGTGGTGTGTTGATAAGTTCCTAAGTTGAGAATTAATGAGATTCATCGATCTAAAGGAGCTTCGGGACCACTCGTAACCATTGGATCTACTCCGTGGTCAATTTGGCTTTGACCTACTCTGAGAGTAAGGAGAGGATTACACTGTGAAACCCTTGAATCCCAAAATTGTGAAGCAATGGAGGTTGTAGATCTCGAGGCCTACGTGGATGCATCTTGACCATGATATCAAAGGGTTTGGAAGGTTGTTAGCCTGAGGTGATGTGGCATGTTGATGTCACCCAAGGTGATGTGGACCCATGATTAGCGTGCCATGTGTCACCAAGATATGGACGTTTTGCATACCTATTATGCCTATTAGAGGATGACATGTGTCCTCCATTAAAGAGTACATGTGTCATCCCCTAAATAGGACACATGTCACCCCCTAAATAGGACATGTGTCATACCTAGTGTAATACCACTTTTTGGTGCCAAGGCTTAATCACTTTGATAGCAAATTGTAACACCACTTTTCGGTGCCAAGTCTTAATCACTCTGATACCAAATTGTAGAAACCTTTTTGTTACCATACTTCACGGAAATATAACACTCACTCTCAGATTACCAAACAACATGCATTTAAGAAATGAAACACATTTAAGCTCAGAGTAAGCATAAGAATTATTACTAACATAAATAATCCATGGAATTAACATTAATCCAAATGCACAGCAGAATACATGATAATTATAATACACGGAGATACATAAACATAATTAAAGCATCATCTACTACTTATCTTTGAAACAATGGTAGTTCCACCAACCAAGTACAGGCCTTCCACGAACCTCCTAGCCTTAGACCACACTGCTCGTGAGCTCAGCAGTGGGTCACCCCCGAGTTGGGACTAAGATCCACCCCAAGGCAGGGAATCCTAGGCTAGGCTGAGGTTACAGGGAAAACACACAGTCACAAGGAAGAAATTCTCTCCCAAGAACCACTCATACTCACTACCCACAGACTCTCCTTCCCCACATGTTTGTTCCACCCCAGGAGTATACACCTTCTCTGTCACCTAGACAGTCCTTCAGCTGCTAATCTCCCTTGCCTTGGGTTTCAGCAACAGACCGAACCGAAAGTCTCTGAGCTCTGTGGCAGCTACAGGGTTCCTTACAAGAGTTCTCTCGTTCCTCTGCACACTCTCTCACCTAGAGAGAATCACTCATATGCCAACAACCTATTCTTCCAACCTCAATCACCTCTCTCACCTGGAGAGGGTGTTGTACAACTGACCAACAAGCCCCATGCAGTCTAGCACTGCATGGACACAACAACCAATGGGAAAATAGACACGTGATTTCCAACAGGTTCAACAATGACAGGATGGTCTCGCGGTTATGGCTTGGGGATAGATATTCCACACACAGGCTTGATCTGTTCAGATAGAGGATGTCTCGGCTTTCCAGAAATCAACACAAACTATCCCCAAAATCAACACAGACTTTTCCCGTGGTTTCATAATTGCACGAGGTCTCTTGCAGAGGTCGGACAGGTTCACGCTCAGGAAGTCGAGTAGAATGGAGGATAACCCCCATCACAGCTCATCTCAGTCCTTTATTTTCATGGGCCAAGGTTGACATTTGTCACCCATGCATTCCTTCAGCATGTGTTCCTTCCATTTGGAAGTTGTTTGTCCTTCCAAAAGAACTTAGGATAAGACATATTATTCACATGTCTTTTGGAATAATATTAAATTATTATTCCCAAGGCTTAAGCCCCTAGGCTCAACACTTAGCCCCTCCTTCCACCTTCCAGCCCCTAATCCCTTGCCCACTCTGTGGAATCTTATTCCCCCATCACTCATTCATCGTGGTCGGTCTACATGTGGAGGTGTTTGTATTTTTTTATTAATGTTTTGCATTGATACATGTACAAAATCAGGCTCTTGGTCTTCAACCCTTAGGCTCTCTAGCCTAACAATCACATAAGCCCACCAACTTGTATATACTTGGCTCACCAGCCTATAAAACATATTTACAATTCATTTCACAAGTATGATTTACAATAGGGCTCGGCCTTGGGGACATTACAATCCCCCTCCCTTATTTTTGCACTGTCCTCAGTGCAACTTTCACACTGCATCTACAAGATTTTCAAAATTTTCAAAAAGATGTGGGTACTCTACCTGCATAACATCTTCATGCTCCCATGTCACGTCCTCAGGACCGTACCAGGTCCACTGGACCTTTACAAGCCCTATAGCTTGATTCTGAAGCTGTTTGTTTTTCCTGTCCAATATGCGCACATGATGCACTTGCAGGACACCTTCTTGTTCCACCTGAATCACATTCCAATCAATAACATGATTAGCATCAAGTATATATTTCTTAAGTAGTGAAACATGAAACACATTATGTACAGTCATAGATGCAGGCAATGCAATCATGTATGCAACTGGCCCAATCCTTTTGAGGATTTCAAAAGGCCCACAAAATCTTGCTACCAACTTGGCGCAACTTCCCAGCTTCAGGGAACTCCTGTTAGTTTTTACTTTCAGGAAAACATGATCACCCACTTTGTATTCTCTGTGGGTTATGTTCTTATCAGCATAACTCTTATGTCTGTCCTGGGCAGTTTTCAAATTCTGTTTAATTCTTATCATTTGGTCTTCCATCTCTTTGAGCAGCTCAGGCCCAACTACTACTCTGTCAGCTGGATTATCCCAGCTCACTAGAGTGTTGCACTTTCTTCCATAAAGTGATTCAAATGGGCTCATCTTCAACGATGCGTGATACCCATTATTGTGGGCGAATTCTACCAAATACAGGTAGTCTTCCCATCTTGATGGTTTATCCATCACATACATTCTTAGCATGTCTTCTATTATTCTGTTCACCCTCTTTGTCTGTCTGTCAGAATCAGGATGATATGTTGTACTAAAGTTCAAATTCGTTCCAAATCCTTTGAACAGTCCTTTCCAGAAATTAGAGATGAATTTTGGGTCCCTATTAGACATAATCGTCTTAGGAATTTCGTGCAAGCATGCCACTTCTTTTAAGAAGATATTAGCAACATCTGTTGCCTTCTGAGTGGTTTTCAATGGAATAAAATGGGCAGCTTTTGTAATCTTGTCCACCACCACCATGATTGAATCATGTTGCTTGCTTGTTTTAGGAAATCTTGTGATAAAATCCATTGTCACCACTTCCCATTTCCACTTAGGAATGGGTAAAGGCTGCAGCAACCCTGCTGGGTGCTTATGCTTAGCCTTAACTTTCTAGCATTCCATACATCTAGCGATGTATTCAACGATCTCTCTCTTCATACCTGACCAAAAGTAATGTCTTTTGACTAATACCACAATATTTTGATATCCAGGGTGTCCAACATATGTCATGTTATGCATTTCTTTTAGAATCACAAGTTTCAATTCTTGGACATTGGATATATACACTCTGTTTTTATATAGAAGTAAGCCATCAGTTCCCAAGGTGTAACTTCCCTGGGTCTATGGTCTCTCACGCTACTATAGCTTTGCTACCAGACCTCTGTACTACAAATCAACATTTGCAGCTTCCAAAATTCTGTCCTTAATATCAGTCTTGTACATGCTAATGGTTGTAGCATGTAAGTCATGCACTTTTCTGCTGAGTGCATCAGCCACCTTATTTTCCTTACCCTTGATATGCTTGATATCAAAGTCATATTCACATAGAAACTCCAGCCATCTGGTTTGCCTGGCATTTAAAGTTGGCTGATCAAATAAATATTTCAGACCGTAGTGGTCTTTCCTCAATTCAAATCTTTTTCCCATGAGGTAATGTATCCACTTCCTCAGAGCATGAACAATTGCTACCAGCTCCAAATCATGAGTGGCATAATTCTTTTCATGCTCTTTCAGTTTCCTGGACTCATAACATATTACAAATCCATCTTGGCTGAGAACGCCTCCTAGTCCCTCCTTACACGCATCTGTGCACACCACGAAATCCATATTTGGATTTGCAATCCTCAGGATTGGAGCACTGGTTAACAGTTGCTTCAATCGCTGGAAATTGTTCTCACACTCTTCAGTCCACTAAAATGTCTTCTCCTTCCTTTGCAAGGAAGTAATAGGGTGAGCTAACTTTGAGAACCCTGTTATAAACCTTATGTAATAGCCTTCCAGACCCATAAAAGATCTAACTTCTCCACATTCCTTGGCGCTAACCATTCTCGAATGGCCTCAACCTTTTCAGGATCCACAATGATCCCTTCTTCTGAAATAATATGTCCCAAGTAATGGATCTGCCTTTGATAAAATCATCATTTGCTCAGCTTGGCATACAATTGGTTTTCTTTCAACACTTTCAGCACCATTCTCAGGTGTTTCTCATGCTCTTCCTCTGACTTGGAATACACTAAGATGTCATCCATGAAGACTATGACAAACTTGTCTAAATAGTTCCTGAATACACCATTCAGCAAGCACATAAAAATAGCAGGTGCATTTGACAGTCCAAATGACACCACTGTGAACTCGTAATGACCGTACCTTGTTCTAAAGGCGGTCTTGTTGATGTCCTCATCCTTTATTCTCACCTGGTGATATCCTAATCTGATATCTATCTTCGAAAATATTTTTGCACCTTTCAACTAATCGAAAAGATCATTGATCCTTGGCAGAGGATACTTGTTTTTTACATTTACCTTGTTCAACTGTCGAAAATCAATGCATAGCCTCAACGTTCCATCCTTCTTCTTCACGAATAGCACCGAGGCACCCCAAGGTGACACACTTGGGCAAATGTACCCCTTCTTTAGAAGCTCTTCAAGCTACAATTGCAACTCTTTCAGCTCTGGCATACTCATTCTATAAGGAGCTTTCGACACTGGGGCTGCTCCAGGCATCAAATTTATAGAAAATTTGATGTCCCTCTTCAGAGGTAGACCAAGTACCTCCTGAGATACATCATTGAACTCTGTGAGTACCTCATGGTATCCAATATTTGAGACCACATCTCTAGATGTTTCTTCCACACAAGATGCAATTAATTGACATCCCTTCCTATAGCACTTCTTCAGCTGCATGGCTGAGATTTCTCTGACAGCCACAACTCTGGGAATTCCTTGGACTATTTTCCAATTTCCCTCTTCGTCCAGGCATGTAAACCTCTTGTTACGACAGTCTAGGAGGGCATGGTGCTGGTCCAACCAGTCCATCCCAATTAAGTAGTCATAAGAGCCTAAAGGTAGAACATTCAATTCAGCCTTCGTGCTCAATCCATTCATGTCTATCAAACATGATTTAACCAATTTAGTGACCTTCCTCTTGGTTCCTGTAGCCAACTATACTAACCAAGACTTTTCATGTTTTCTTCTTGATAAACAAAACCTTTCCACCACCCTAGGATCTACATAACTATGGCTAGCCCCTAAATCAATTAAAATAATTAGTGGTCGGTTGTTAATCATACCTTCCACTTCAATCATGTGCAATTGAAACTTTGCTTGCTTGTTGTCTAGGGCTACGTAGATCCTTGGCATTCTACTGCCCATATCCTCCACTGTTTCATCTTGTTGAACAGTATTGACAGTTCTCGCTTTATCTTTTCTGTGGGGGCAGTCTCTGTACCTATGGTTCCCTTTATAACCCCAACACTCCATAGGTGGCAGTCTTGGCATTTTCTCACTCCCTTCAACTTTCCTGAGCTCTCTAAAAGATGACTGTCCTCAAGGACTGTTCCTGAAAAAGGGAGGCTTGTTTCCCTTTTGCCTCTGTTCCTTCTTAAACCTCTTATGGTCATCCCAAGCCTTCTGAAAAGTAGGCCTTTCTCTTTGCTGTTCATATAAGCATTTTTCCCTTCTTATCATTTATTCCATAGTCTTAGGATCATCATACTGAATCTTGTCACCGATGGAAGGTGGAAGTCCACTCAGATACCTATGAATCTTGATAGTCTCATCTTTGATGAATGGAACATACTTTAGTAGTTCCAAGAAACTTTGTTCGTACCCATCAATGGTCATGCTGCCTAGCTTGAGTTCAAAGAACTCCTTCATATTTCTGTCATAATATCTTTTGGTCAGGTATTTCTTCTTGAAATACTTCTTAAACTCCTTCCAAGTGATATATTTCTCTCTGATGTGTTGTACTTGCACAAACTGATCCCACCGCATGGATGCTTTTCCTTTTAGCTGGTACATTGTAATTCTTCCTTCTGCATGAACGGAGTAGTTCTGTAGTTGGAAATATTTTTTCATTCCAAGAAACCATGTTTCAACATCTTCCTCCTTCTTATGTTCTCCATCGAACATTGGAGGCTTAATCTTGTTCATCTCTCCTTTCAATTCATCCTTTTTAGATTTTCGGTATTTTCTGGTAGGGGACGGGCTTGAACTATTGTGTGTTTCCCTGCCAGAATGCTTTGGGGATAGATGGTAATTTCTGCTACCACTCCTCGATCTTCTTCTCCTCTCAGGGGTTCTGACACTTCTTGATCTGCTTGTGTCACTCTCTTTTTCCAATTTCTTTTCTATTCTTTCCAGGCTCTTCAACATTTTTAAGTTGAATTCACCCTACTAATCCCTGATTTTCATGAGCTTTTCACTATCAGCTCAGTGAGCCTGGGCATCTTTTTGCAATTTTTCAATGAGCTTCATTATATGTCCTTGCTTATCTATCTCTTTTCTGTGCCCATTAGAGTTTGTTCCTTCGACTCCCAAGTTGACATCCTTTCCTTCTCTTTCATCCTCTGAAATGGAGGCACTCCACACCTCTTCCATTTCCTTACTTGGCAACTATTTGTGGCTGTCCTGACACTCGTTGAATTCTGCACACACAATGTGTAATCAATCTAAAGTTTGTCAAGCCCTTAAACCTTCAAGAAAACTTACAATAGTCATAAGCCAACGTGAACAAGAAAAACGTTTTGACTTCACAAGGTTTTCTAAGCTCTGTTCGGCTATGCAAATTTTGGGACTTCAGGTTTTTAGTACCCGGGAGTTCACTATGCAGTGACTCCTAACTTCTTGTCGCTACAATCCCCGAAATCCAAAATTTCAGTTTCCATGCTCTCTGGGTCCATAGCACAGCTATCGCTCTTAAAACCTGTTACGGTTATTCAGTCTCCGATGGCTTCGGGACTTTGGGACTTTGGGACTTCGGTACCCGGGAGTTCACTATGCAGTGACTCCTAACTCCTTGTCACTACAATCCCCGAAATCCAAAATTCTGATTTACTTTATTCTCCGGGCCCACAGCACTGTTGTCGCCCTTAACCGCAGTGGCGTGTGGCATGTTCTGGAGGATCTACGTCTCCTTTGGTGATGTCATCAGGTCCCACCACTCTCGTCTGTCTTCTTGACTCATTGGCACATGGTACACATTCATGCGCCCACGTCCATTCCAAGCAAAATCCAACGACTAGACTCCTTCCTCAGATCTACGATGCAGATCTTTTCAGCATTTCGGGGTTTCAAGCATCGAGAGTCCATTATCCCATATCTCGAACTTCCATTTGATGAAATCATGAAATTACGGTTCACTCATCAACTTGATCCGATGGTCAACTCCCTTCCTACAATCTACGGTGTAGATCGTTTCGGGATTTCAGGTTTTGGGTTTCGGAGGTGTTCCCCTCCCTCACTTCCCATCTCCCAACTTTGTGAAATCTGAAAGGTTTTTGCGACTAACTCGAGCACGACTCTGCCAGATCTAACGGTCGAGCCTTCCTCCTAGATCTATAGCGTAGATCTTCTCAGGTTTTCGGGAGTTCGCGTATCGTGATTCCCACGCTCTTGTGCAACTCCAAAGGGTTTTTAAATCTTGCGCACACTTTCTAGATCCGATGGTCACGAGGGTTCGCCTTCCCTCCCAAATAGATCCTAAGGCTCCAGCACTTCTGGTGTGGATTCCTCTCTCCCTGTGGCCATAGATCACACCGGTTGCGGTTTCACAACACCGCTATACCTCCTAAGCTTGTAGGCATGGTCAAGTAACTCCTTGACACTCTGGATCATTCCAGGGTCTGGAATTGGCCCTCTAGACACAATTTCTCCTCACACCCTCAGCCCAAAGACCACTCAATTGGCCCATCTAGGCTCACTATTGAAACCGTGGGCTCTGATACCAAATTGTAACACCACTTTTCGGTGCCAAGGCTTAATCGCTCTGATACCAAATTGTAACACCACTTTTTGGTGCCAAGGCTTAATCACTCTGATACCAAATTGTAGCAACCTTTCTGTTACCATACTTCACGGAAATATAACACTCACTCTCAGATTACCAAACAACATGCATTTAAGAAATGAAACACATTTAAGCTCAGAGAAATCATAAGAATTATTACTAACATAAATAATCCATGGAATTAACATTAATCCAAATGCACAGTAGAATACATGATAATTATAATACATAGAGATACAGAAACATAATTAAAGCATCATCTGGTACTTATCTTTGAAACAGTGGTAGTTCCACCAACCAAGTACAGGCCTTCCACGAACCTCCCAGCCTTAGACCACACTGCTCGTGAGCTCAGCAGTGGGTCACCCCCGAGCTGGGACTAAGCTCCACCCGAAGGGAGGGAATCCTAGGCTAGGCTGAGGTTACAGGGAAAACACACAGTCACAAGGAAGGAATTCTCTCCCAGGAACCACTCATACTCACTGCCCACAGACTCTCCTTCCCCACATGCCTGTTCCACCCCAGAAGTATACACCTTCTCTGTCACCTAGACAGTCCTTCGGCTGCTAACCTCCCTTGCCTTGGGTTTCAACAATAGACCAGACTGGAAGTCTCCGAGCTCTATGGAAGCTACATGGTTCCTTCTAGGAGTTCTCTCTTTCCTCTACGCACTCTCTCACCTGGAGAAAATCGCTCACAGGCCAACAACCTGTTCTTCCAACCTCAATCACCTCTCTCACCTGGAGAGGGTGTTATACAACTGGCCAACAAGCCCCACGCAGTGCAGCACTGCATGGCCACAACAACCAATGGGAAAATATACACGAGCTTTCCATCAGGTTCAAAAATTACAGGATGGTCTCGCGGTTATGGCTTGGGGACAAATATTCCACACACAGGCTCGATCTGTTCAGACAGAGGATGTCTCGACTTTCCAGAAATCAACACAAACTATCCCCGAAATCAACACAGACTTTTCCCATGGTTTCAGAATTGCACGAGGTCTCTTGTAGAGGTCGGACGGGTTCACGCTTAGGTAGTTGAGTAGAATGGAGGAGAACCCCCATCACAGCTCATCTCAATCCTTTATTTGCATGGGTCAGGGTTGACATTTGTCACCCATGCAACTGCATACATTCCTTCCATTTGGAAGTTGCTTGTCCTTCCAAAAGAACTTAGGATAAGACATATTATTCACATGTCTTTTGGAATAATATTAAATTATTATTCCTAAGGCTTAAGCCCCTAGGCTCAACACTTAGCCCCTCCTTCCACCTTCCAGCCCCTAATCCCTTGCCCACTTTGTGGAAGCTTAGTACCCCATCACTCATTCATCGTGGTCGGTCTGCACGCGACGGTGTTTGTATTTTTTTATTAATGTTTTGCATTGATACATGTACAAAATCAGGTTCTTGGCATTCAACCCTTAGGCTCTTTGGCCTAACAATCACATAAGCCCACCAACTTATATATACTTGGCTCACCAGCCTATAAAACATATTTACAATTCATTTCACAAGTATGATTTACAACAGGGCTCGGCCTTGGGGACATTACACCTGGCCCTCGTCGCGTGTCAGTTTCTGGTTCATGCCCACCTGGCCAATGTGGTTGGTGAGGTGTCCAGGACTTCGAGAGTCTGGATAACTTCAAGAGTTTAGAATATTTGGGCGTAGTATAATAAAGGGATGTTCAACTTTTATCGTTGATCATTGAACGTCGAACATTCAATGATGATCATCGATTTCCAAAACGCTGAAAACATAGGATGTCGATTGTCGATTGTTGAACGTCAAAAAAGGGATGTTCAATGCAAAACAATGAACGTCAATTGTCAAAGGGCCAAGAAAACATGGCGATATTTCAGGACTTCAAGGAGTAGGAAAAAGGGGTGTTCAATGTCAAACGTTGAAGACGCCAACCAATAATTGTTTGGGTAACTTCGGAAGGAAATAACTTGTAGAACATAGCTTAGATTTTAGCACGGTGGTGATCATTACAAATATCGTGGCGAGAACTATCCAATGGAGATCCCATAATTAGGATTTAAGATAATTAGGAAAAACAAAAATTTGATGCCCCATCCCTAGAAAGGGTATTTAGGGGTTGGGTGTGTTACAAATGTATTCCCAATTTTGCTAAAATTATCAAATTGATCACAGATATGTTGAATAAGGATAATGAGGTGACATGGACAATGGAAGCTGAAGCATCCTTCCAACGAGTCAATAAAGCTATAGGAGAAACATCAGTACTAGTAAATCTTGATTGTACAAAGGAATTTTTAATCTTCTCCTTTGCCTCTGAATATACTATTGCAGCAGTGCTCCTTCAGAAAATGAAGAAGGATTCAATAAAAGCCTCAAAGATGCAGAGTTAAAGTATGACATTCTAGAGAAGCAGGATTATGCTATGGTAAATGCACTCAAAGTTTTTAGACATATGTTTTACATTAAAAAATAATTGCATATGTACCGACTAGCACAATCAAAGATATCATGATTCAACCAAACAATGATGGAAGAAGAGGAAAATGGTTGGCTAAAATTCAAGACTATGATTTAGAAGTTAAACCATCCAAAATGGTAAAAGGACAAGGTCTGGAAAAATTATTGTCTAAATCAAATTTCAGAGCTCTAGGAATAAATCATTTCGAGTCTCACAATTCTCTTCCAAACATTGAAGAAAGCGATGATCAAACGCCAACAATTCAAATTGATGATAAATTTTCTTCCTCATCTTGGTACAACAATATCATTTTATATCTTCTTACTCTTCAATGTCTGATCAGAATCTGGACCAGGGGTCAAAAATTTGCTCAAAATTCAAAGTGCTCGGAATGCAACGAAAATGGTGCCATTGCGTCCGTCTCGTCTCCTGATTCCAGCGGTATATTTACTTTCACAAACGGAGTCCGTATGGAGAAGTTATCGCGATCTGTTCGCCGAGCCAAACATGCAAAAATTTGATGCTGACTGTACCTGTCCGTACATTCCGTACAGGACACGTGGAAGGTCCGTACGATGACACGTGTCAGTCCGTACAGGACACGTGGTGGCTCCAGAGCGTGACACGTGTCATGCATTTTTGGACTTTTCGGCATACGGTTTGGCCAATCCTGAGGTGACATGTGTCACCACTAGAAGGGTGACACGTGGCACATGATGACGTCAGCATTTGACGTGGCGATCTTACGATGACGTGGGCTAATTGGCGGTTGACAAGTGGCAAGTTGACGTGGCACAATTTCATTGGTTGATGTTGGCGAATAGCATGATGACATGTGTCCGGTTTATGGAAAATAATAAGGAGACACGTGGCCCAACCCATGGGCGCCACATGTCCCCCTCATTTTTGTTCATGTGGTTGTATAAAAGCTTATGGAGGCCACAGGGTTCGACCCCTGGACCTCCCTACTATGCAACGCCTTCACATAACTCTGCTAGCCAACATGCCGCCGCATGTTCTTTGTATATTATACGGTTTTAAATTCATTTGAATTTACATTATGTCAAATTCGGTGGGGGTCCAGGCTGGGGCTTAGCCCTAGCCCCCAGTCACACATACAGTTCACATGACCATAACCTCCGATGGTTGGCGCGACGTGGTTTAACTTTGCAGCCCGCGGTCTTGTGGTATTCATGTGACCACACCATATATGCGTGCGGGAGTAAATTACATTCGGAGCATGGTTGGATTTTGGCACGGGGTTCCAAATATATACCCTGAGGTTCTATTGTGGGCACATACGACCAGACCCAGTCCTTGTGTAATGAGCGCGGGAGTTGTGTTTTGTTGGGGCCCGGTCGCATGGGTTAATCTATGTGACCATTGGTTTATTACATATGACTCTATTTTCCGTGTAAAGGTGCACGCGCGGTTCCAAATTGTACCGTGGTTCTATTGGTTATACACGGTTGCGTTTTAAACACAGTTTTTTGTTTTAAAATGTGACCAAACCTTTTTATTAAAATGGCGCGCATTTGTAATTGGAGTCCAGCTCCAGTCAAAACCGCACGGTTTTATGGTTATTGCCATATGACCCTGCACAATGGCGCGTGCGGGGTTTTTTAATTTGGTTTTATTTCAAACGGTTTCATTTTTCCGCCACTTGTCACTTGTACAATGAACGGTGGAACCTAGCCCTTTATGCACGGGGAACGTGGCCATATGCCCCCCCCATGTGCCCAACACCTCCGACTTGGAGGGCTTTAGTTTCGTTAACCATTCGACAAATTGGTGCATTTTGCGGGACACACGTGTGTGTTGGGTTTAGGAAGAAAAAACACTCGGAGCTAGGTTCATTGACCCACAGGTGCGAAATGGCGAACCAGAGACTGAAGCTTGAAGGGGAAAAATGGCAGAAGGCATAACTTTTGGAGTTTTTGACCAAAACAGGTGCTGAAAAAGCCCAGCTAGGGGTTTTTGGACGTTCTGAGTCCATTGGCACAGCTTTTATAGGCATTTGAATACTTCTAATGTAGGTTTTTAACCATTTGAAGTTTGAGGGAGCTCCAGGAAGCTTGAAGCCCTCATTGTTTGAGGCATTGCTCAGAAGAGCACATATCCATTTTCAGAGACTGAATAGTCATTCTTGATTGTTTATTATGCTCTGAACACATTGGGATAGGTTTCAGATCCATTGGAGGACTTTTACAGGTGTTTTTTCCCCATTGAAGCTCAGGGAAGCTTGGAGGTCACATGTAGAAGAGGTCATTGCTGGATGAGACAAGATCCATTTTTAGAGTTCTAATAGTCAATTTTGGGGTTTTTATGTATTCTGAACCCAATGGTACAGTCTGTAAATCCATTGGATTTGAGCAGAATCTTGTAAAAGAACATTTGACAACTAATCCCAAAGAGCCAAGTCCATTGAAGGAGGCTCAAGGAGATGTAGCCCAGAGAGGGGTGAACTCCTTTATCATCCTGGTATTGCTGTGATTTTGATGTGTTATTTGCTGCATTTTATATTGCTGTACATTGGTTTATAACCCCTAATTAACCTTTTAAAAACACATTTTCTCACACATGAACATTGGCAAGAAGAAGCATGAACTTCACACATAAACCATCTTGCATATGTTAACACATGAAGCAAGGTCCTATAAGGTTTAATTTATTGAAGTAGAGGGTGCTTGCATAGCATAACAAGTCAGCCTTCTATTTTCAGATCAATGTCCTATTGACATGACTCATTCCAAGAAAATAACTTTAAAATTACAGGCAATTAAATATTGCATTGTCAATGCTAATTTATATTGGAAGGATCCTTTGGGTTTCTTGTTATGTTGTCTTACAGAATCTGAAACAGAAGCTGTCATTGATGAGTTTCATAAAGGAGTTTGTGGAGGACATCATGCATGGAGAGAAACAAATTATAAAATTTTAAGGGAAGGCTATTATTGGACAAAATTATTCATTGATGTAAATGCAAGGGTCAGAGCTTGAAATTCATGCCAACTGTTTGTTGGAAAGCAAAATATTCCTACCCTACCTTTCATTCCCATCAAAGATGCAACTCCTTTCAAATAATGGGGCCTACATTTTATTAGAGAGATTCATCCACAATCAAGTGCCCAACATAGATGGATTTTAACGGCTACTGATTATTTTACCAAATGGGTTGAAACTATTCCAACTCGAAATGCTACAAATTCAGTAGTGATAAATTTTATGGAAGAGAACATCTTTGCAAGATTTGGTTGTCCGAGGAAAATAGTCACAGATAATGAACAAGCTTTCAAATCTATTGCTATGATAATTTTTTGTCAAAAATATAATATCATTTTGGGCCATTCTATAGCTTATTATCCTTAGGGAAATGGCATGGAAAAATCATCTAATAAAAGTTTAATAATGATAATTAAGAAATTTTTGATAGCAAATAAGAAATCTTGACATATACATTTAAAATATGCTTTATGGGAAAATAGAATCGACACCAATAAATCTATAGGTATGTCTCCTTTCCAATTATTTTATGATACATATTTTATTCTTCCTATTAATCTCACTCTTCATGTGATGAAACTCTGGAAGGATGTGAATGAAGAACCAATTGATCTAACAAGAAGAATGAATCAAATAATTGAAGTCCAGCAAAATAGAAGAGAAGTGGATGATAAGCTCCAGAAATACCAAGAAAATATGAAAGCCATCTTTGATAAGAAATATAAAGACAAGGATTTTCTTCATGGAGATTTAATCTTGAAGTAGGAAGATAGAAAAAATATGTAGGGAAACATGGAAAATTTGATCATCTCTGATTTGGACCTTTCAAAATTGTTGTAGTTGAAGGGAGAAATTCATTCTCTCTTTAAAATCTAAATGGAGAAATTATTGAAGCCCCTATCAATGGGAGGCTTTTAGTTTCCATTGTATATATTGGATTGGATTGGATTTATATTAGCAAAAAAATATTTTTCATTTTCTTTTTTAGAGAATTATTTGAGTATTTTTCAATGATTAATTTGTGTAAATATTCACAAGAAAATAATGTTTTCAACTTTATTTTAATAAAAACAAAAACAAAATATAATTTTTCTACAGAAGATCAATTACCTTTCACTTTGCAAAATAAAATTCATTCAGTAGTGAATAAAACAATACTTCTTCTGAAAAAAAATAGCTGAAAAATTCAAAAAATAAGACCATCAAAATATAATAACAGTCTTTGAAAACTAAAGTTTCAAATTTATATGTTGAAATTCTGATTTGATTTCATAGTTTCAAAAAAAAAATGAGTATATGGGAGATTACTAATGACTACTGAAATGAGATGCTTTTTCATCATGTATTTCTTCTTTTACTTCCACAGAATCATCTAACTTTTGAAGATCCACTTTTTCTTGTAGAGCCAATTATCATGGTTCTTCAACAACATTTTGATGATCTAATGGAGGTAAATTATCTTCGAAAATAGGAGATGATGCTGCAGAAACTCAACACTCATCTTTTCCCTTCTTCGGACTCTCTAGAATCAGGTGACAAATGAATACAATCCCTTGTCCAAAACTTGAAAAGAAAATAGGTAGCAGTTCCTCTTCTCCCTTATTGTTTAAGCAAAAATGGAAATCTGATTGAAATAGATATAAGGGATGTTTTCCCAAAAATTAAAGATAACATCATCATCTGATGTAAATATTGGAGAACCAAGGAAGACACAATTTGAAGCTTCACGTTGATTGGGTATAAGATCATCTCTGGTACGAAAATAAATTAATAATAATAAAAAAAAAAAATAGTTAGAAAATGATTGTGGGACAGAGAAAATCAGAACTCTCATCTGACACAGAAACTCGTGTGAAATTATGTTAGTTCATATTAAGATGTTTTGAATGACTGATATAATTATTTCTTCCCCTCTCCCTAGTTCTTTCTACAAACAATATTCTTTCTTCTTTATTGTCTTATTAATATTTGTAGAAATGATACAACTTAGCCTAATGCTAAAAACTTAGAAGCATATTTTCAAAACAGGTTGGGCAAATTTTTTTACGTTTCTCTAATTTTAATTGAAAAAGTATGTCTAGGATAATCCTAGTAATTTTAGCTCTAATATTAGATTTCAGATGATGAATTTGCTCAAGGTTTATCCCTGAAATGAATAAATTTCCCAATATTAACCTATAGGTGAAGGCATACTTAGAATTGGAAGAAAGGATAGTCTCAAAGTATTCTTAAATTTGGAGACAGACCTTTTTTTCATTAAGATCTCAAACATATATCATCCCTTGTATTTTCCATACAAATTGATTCCCCCCACTTGAAAATAATAAAATCAAAGATAGATGGTGAAAGGAAATTAACAAATTGATTGCCCCCATTTTTTCCAAAAGAGATGATGAAAGGAAATTCATATATTGATTCCCCTCATCTCGGTTAAATGAAATATTTCTTATTGAAGTGGTGAAAGTAAATTCAATTAAGAGAAATATAGGTAACTTCATTGGGGTATTGAACAGGCTCACTGGAAGTGAAGCAATATCTATGATATATGTAAGGTTGTCATATATATATATATATAATATACTCTTTTATCTAGTTCTACTTTCAATAATTTTTATATCCTGAACCAATTGGGATTCCTTAAATTAACATATTTTACATCTGTATAACCTTGAAGAGAAAATATAGTCGATCAAAGTATGAAATTTTTGTTAAAATTACTTTGATTATCTTAAACAATTATGGAATCAATTTCAAGGAAGGAAAACACTTATAAGCTCGGCTTGAAATCAATCACCAAGTGTGCTTTAATATTTTTAGATATGGTTATGTTCATTTTTCTATATATGATTAATTTTCAAATAAAACAAGAAAACATTTTTCAATAAAAGAAGCAATAATGACTCCATTTACCCAATAAAGGAACCTAGTCTACTGTTCTTTCGTGCCTCATAGGGATCCACAATCCCCATATGGAGCCTATGTTAGAATAGTTTATAAAATTTCAAATAAAATTAGACTTTGATTTCTTTTTGTTTTTTATCTTTTAAAAATAAAATACAAAAAACTTAGAAATATCGTTCTTTATTAGAATAAAAGATATGATCATTATATCTTGACAGGCCGCATCAATTTTCATCCTTTAAAAAGTTATTGTCATCCGGATCGAAGGTTCTTGATATTTTGGAGTGCTAAAGTTGCGTGAGTTTTAAACAAAAGAAATCTACAAAGTCACTTCGGGACTTCACGATCCAGGAGTTTCAAACTCAAGATGTTTAAATATGAAAAAAACCCAAAGTTGCAATGCTCTATAGTCTCAGAGACAAGTTCCTGTGAAAATATTTTTATAGATTTGTTGATTAGTTACATACCACCTATCAAAAAACTTTATTTGTGTTGACACGTGGCACCCCTTTTTGACATTTTTGTCAAATCATTAGCATGTTTTTAGGTAACACATGTCACTCACCTTTTTATGACACACCATCAAAAGTGATGTCATCACTACCACATCACTCTAGGAGATTGGTCTTCGGGAGATAAATCAAAGAACAAATTCAAAAACGCGTCAAACCGTTGGAGCGCCGAAGTGCCAAAGCACCCGTGATCATGATAATAAAACACTAAAGATAAATGAATTAATAAGGTTTAAGTAGCTGTGATTAATGATAAGTAATTACTCCGTGAATTCGACCTTCGAGAGATATCGATTATTTTACATTCAAAAATTTCAAATGTTGAACTTCTGAAGTACTCATCGCACATACAAGCTCACGAACTCCCGAAGCTCCAGAGTTTTGGAGTTCCAAAGTACTTAAAATGGTTTTATTATTTTCTCCATGAATTCGGCCTTCGGGAGATATGCAATGTGTTGCATTCAAAATTCCCGAATGTTGAAGTCCCAAAGTACTTAAAACTAAAAAGTGACTTTAAACCATGATAAATTAAAATGAAAAAATAATTAATGGTTGATTAAATGCTCCATGAATTCGGCCTTCAGGACATATCCATTGTTTTTCACTCAAAATATCGAATGTTGAATTGTTGAAGTGCGTTATCTTAATAATGATCATTAATAATACATCCAACTAGCCAGGGTTAAAGATTGGGAAAAGTGTTGTGACCTCCAGGTAATAAATTTGATAGATTTCAAAATGATTACTCTATCAATATATTAATGTGAGGATATCTAAACATTATTTTTTCTGTAAATATAGGTATTTTAAACTCCAAAGTGTTTTTTTCCATTAGCATATGAGATTTTCACATCCAACATTTTTGAGCTCACAGGTTTTACTACTCATAGGAAGGTTATTATCAACTTTTGAAAATCATGGCACCACGCAAAGCAGGAAAGAAGCAGGATTCATCGACTGAGGAATCGAACCCAAACACAGATATACTTTTAGACACTATTGCTTGAGTGACATACTACATTAAAACTTGGAAGCAGGTTTATGACATTATGGAGCAAGAAATTTCTCTTTGTTCTAATGATTCAGTGGAAGAAGAAGATGATACATTTTCAACTAAGTTAAGGCATGTGGCTATGTCCGAACTACACATAGTTTTTGCTCGACTGAAAATAATGTCGTATACCGATATGATAAGTCGTGCCTTAGAACACGTGGATATCCCAACGAGAACCATCTGCAGTCATCGAAATACATCATCATCTCTTTTCGACCTAAGGACATTCAAGTAATGTAAAAATTAAATCCTAACCACAAATATACTTAAAATGCATCATTTATAATGAGGTTTGAGGATGAGGAATGCACTAAGTATGATAGAACTGTCCACAATATAGTAAAAACCTGGTGGGGGAATCCAAGTAATTTCAAAACTGATACCCATGGTATATATTCTACAACATCTTGTGATGCTCATATCTTGTACATTTCCATGATTCTCTATAAAATGTTTGGTAAGAAAAATCCCACGCATTTTACCATAGAATGGGTTACCATAATTCATGAGGTTGTTGAGGGATATACTTTTAATTGGGGAAAAATGTTGTCAGATAACTTAGCCAAGAAAATTGGGGAATACAAATCTTAGAAGTCGAAAGGAGAACATGCTCCTTTTTACATGTTTGCATATATTATGGATGCAATTTGTTTTAGTAACCCATTTCCTCTTATGAATTGGATTTGGACTCCGACTGTCATTGAGCCCATACATTTTTATTATGCTAAGTTATGGGAGGAAATTTCAAAGGACTTCTTTTATGAAATTTTTCATAATGTGGTTATTCCAATTCATGAAGCTATCTATGGTCACCCTCCCCCAGAATTTTAGAAAAAATCATGGGAAATTTAGGTGCTATCGCATATTTGTATATTGAGGAAAAATTCTCCTACATCAGAGTGTTCGACTGCTATATATCTCCTCATTCTCTTCCCAGATTCTTACCAGAAAGACTAGGTTGCAGAGAAGTAGCACATCAAACAATTTCAGGAGGGATAACCAAAGAGCTGAAGGCAACATAGAAAATATTTTGGTGAAATTTCCCCATACAGGTTGGTGTATTTTCATTATCTGATTTTGGACACACTAATGTGGAAGCTTTTTCCTTAGAAGATATAAAATTGTTTGACATTGAGTACAAAAGGCAAATTGGTTGACATTGAGTACAAAAGGCATGATTCACATAATGTGGTCGAAAATCATTTAGCTCAATTCAATATGAAAAAATACATTCATGAAGATTCACCCTATGATGAAGTTTTCAAAGGAGTAAGATCTTATGATGAATTTATAATCAGATTTCAAAATATTCCTCAAGACCAACTGTTAGGTTTCCTCAGCTTTCAGAAGCACAGAAGGAACAATCTACCCAAAGTCTTGCAGAGAGAACAAAGACTTAACCCAACTTCACAGGTAACAGAATCAACATAGCTTGCTTGAAGACAAAGCTATGGATGTGGAAAAGGATGCAAATACATTGTCTAAGGATGAAATAATCATAGGTATATCCATACCAGGAAAAAATGAGCAAGAATTATTAGCATCATTTGAAGCTTTTATGAAGCAGGGGCATACTTTCCCTCTCACATTACCAAATATTGAAACTTTATTGAAAGATACCAAAAATAAATAAGGATCTACTGCACTTACTTCTCCCATACCATCATTAACTCCTCTAACGACAAGTTCTAAGTTTCTTGGTTCAGAGGTTATTAATATAGACGGCCTAGCACACATTAAACCTGAAGATATGCCTTCATAAAATTTATTTTTCAACAAGAAAAGGAAGGCTATAATAAGAAGGGAATCTTGAGATAAGGAGGGAGTAATTACCAAAAATCATAAAATGATATATGATCGACAGGGACAGAGTGACCCTGAATTTGCAAAAGAAGTTGCAGACTCATTCGGAGCCTTTTCAACTGCCAACCAATGGTCAGTGGATAATCTCACAAAATAGCTAGAAAAAAACAATCTTCTGATTGAACAATTGCATAATGACATGCAACAGATGGAAGTGACTGCCATAGATAAAATCAATTTTGATATTGATCAAATCAGACAGGTTTTTGAGCAACAAATTAAGCAGTTAGATGAAAAATTGGAAGTAAGTGTTCAAAATTAACAATTGAGTAATAACATGCTTTCCCAACAAGATAAGTTAATAGAGCAGTTCCAGAACCGAATAAAATTATTTTATATCACAACAATGGATATTTCTGCATTTAAGAAGCAAGGATCGGAAATAAATGAAAAGTTGGAAACTTTCCAACAAGACATGTACCAAAATATGGATATTATTCAAAGACATTATCAAGTGATCAATAATGCCTTGAATAATATTCATGAAAAAGAAAAGGAAGCCTATATAGCCAGGTCCAAATTCCAAGAATTCATAGTATGGAGACAAAAACTCAATGTAACTGGGATTGCCCCTTTTTCTCAGTTTGAGCAGATAAAGGGATAAATGGATTTAAAGGTCTGGGAAACTAATATTGAAGAAAGTAAGAGGTTGGTCAGAAAAGAAAAAGAATCTTGTCTTAACACTCTTTCAGTTGTATATCTGGACATGACAAAGTTTGATGTCAGTGTTATTCCCGTTTCACTTGGACAAATTGAGATCAAAAAAAGAAAAGAAAAGTAGAGAGAGAGTACAAAATGATATCCAGTAGGTAAATCATGTTGATTTATGGATAATAAATGATCTGTTGGTAAAACCAAGCTTACAACATCAAATTACAGAACATGGAGTTGTGAAAATTCAAGAGAAATTACCATTGGCACACAAAAATGCTTTCTCATTTGAGTTAAATGCAAATGTCAAACCTTCAAATTTCATTGTGGAATTAATTTAACTACTTTCTCAATTCAACAATCAGAAAAAACCAAGTATATCCACGAGCAAATAAAGGGAAAGTGAAGTGCCAACAAGCAAAAGAAATCTCAACAAATCCAAAAATATCTTCATTATATCTTTTAGTTTTGATTGTATTCTATTTTGAGATCAAAGAATGTGGAATGCCCAACTACTTTTTGTTAAGACATTTTTGTATAAATAAACAAATCTAAGATCTCCTCCAGGATTCTTCTTGTTGAATGTAAAAGAGAACTTATTGAATATCAATTCAAAAGAAAAGACATAGATTCTATGTCTCATTTCCTTGAGTTATGTACTTTATGTGTATTTCCATTTCCTAATCATATTTTCTTCACTCAATGGCTCTTTAAGATTGAAAGACTGCAATTTAGTAATACATCTACTGTGGTCTATATATTGGAAGTTTTTTCAGTTACAATTTTTCCTCTTTTATTACTGTGAGTAAAACAAGACTTGTATCTATGTGAGTTTCCTCATTTTAAATCATCTATCAAGGACTCCTTCTTCATAATTCTTCTACTGCAGATAAGGAAGATAAGGTAAAATTTATTTGTATTTGATACCTTACTTTATTTTAACAGTCTTTGATAATCAATTCTACTTTTCAAAAGATCAAACTTTAAAAAAGACTCGAAGAAAGAGATACTTCCTCTGTGTTTTATAATCATTAAAATTCATTTGAAGTTGTATCTTAAAACTGAAGGTAGAAAAGCATTACAAAAAAAAATCTTTTAAATCTTTTGGATGCCTGACGTTATTCTGTGATCCTAGAATCAATCTTAGGAACAACATGAGGCTTGTGCTAAGAGATAGTATTTGATCCATGATAAAATATTAGTCCTCAAAGCATTATATACCATGTGTTTAGGGAAGATTATCACCATTTTTTGATCTTAGATGAGGAAAACATTAAGGGGTAAAGTAGAAATGTTTACTATTTCGAGATTTATGTCATGCATTTCGAGTATTACCGAAGGGATCACAACTCCACAGTCAAGGAAACACACAGAGAAGTTATGAAAATAGTGTGGCATTAAAATATAATTAAATTGATTTTTTAACACACAGTTTGTGCAGGTGGGTCCGGAATCAAACCGTTCAAGTAGGCATGGACTCAGTCATTTTGACTGGTTTGTACCAAACTGTCCAAGTCATTCTTCAACTCGACCGATTTGGTACCAAACTAGTCATCGATCCATTTTGAAGGCTAGTTTGAATCGACCAGCTATCCACTCGAGTTGTTTAGCAAGTTGATATCTGCTTGGATTGATTCTTAAAACACTAAATTTTACAACAACTCTTTCTACTTCTATTAAAAATTTATCTATCGAGGTGTGTAAAAAAATAATAGAAAAAAAAACCCTTGGTATGACAACCATTTGTAAAATTGCACAAAGCCCTAATTGAAAGTAAAAGATGGTACTATATAAGTAGAAAGAACCTATCTAAACTTGATCCTAAGAAATTCCAAAAGCACACTCTAATTCATAACTATACAAGTCGAAATAACCTATCTAAACTTGATCCTAAGAACTTTTGAAGGCACACTCTAATTCATAAAAATAAAGAAAATAATATGATTCCTCTGAAGGACTAGAATTTCTACCTTAAACATCTTTATGAATCCCCTAATGCTATGGACACCATTCCAAACATTCCTGCAAGGGATGAAGCTTTTTCTATGAAATACATAGATTTTGGGGTTTAGGGATGATTTTAAGGATGGAAATTTATTTTAAAATGTAGAAACCTTGGCGAATCTTACTAATCCTTCATATGCCAACTATAAAATGTTTGGAAATATTTTTGTAAAAATATTCAAACTTCTATGGATTTTAGATAGTTTGTATAAAAATTTTGAGACTCTAAAGGTAAAATAATTTTATCCTATAGAATTTGGGAGACTCATTTTTAGAATAACTAATATTTTTTTGGGAAAACCCATGGAAAATTAGCCCATGAATTAAATTTATCCCCTAAAATCATCCATGTCGGGGTTAAGCAACTAACATATGGGAAATCTAAGCATATTGAATGCTACCAAGATGAAATATTTAAAATTAGAGGGTCTATCCTCATCCTTCACATACACAAGCTCTTCAATTTAGCATTCAAGAAGGGCTTGCTTAAACCCTGGACACAAAGCCTCATTGTACCTATTTTCAAAAGTGGATATAATAACATTCCCTCTAATTATAGGACCATTATCATTAGCCCCATTTAGCCGAGTTGTATGGAATTATTTTGGAAATGAAGGTTAGCCTATGGCTAGAAAGCCACAAAAAAAGAGCTAAAGGATAGGTTGGATTTAGGAGATATTATTCAACTATGGACCACCTTGTTACACTTAGGATAATTGTGGAGGAGTACCACAATAATAAAACCAATATCAATTTTTTTCATTGACTTTCAAAAATATTTTGACATAGTATCTAAGACAAACCTTTGGAATAAGTTGGAAGAGATAAAAGTTATTTTCGAGTTGAGGGATGCTACGAAAAGGTTGTATGTGAATGTTATTTCCAAATTTAGGAACATTGAGGGTTGGTGGAAATAAATTAACTACGATATCGAAGTCAAGAAAGGTTGTCTCTTGTCCCCTACCGTTTTTGACATATACATTGACAAGTTAGAAGATTGTTTGGAAAAAGTAGGTTGTGTCAGCCCAACTCTTGTTGGTATAGTCATCATTTTTATTCTTTACTCTGATGATATTATTCTTATGGAAAGGGGTCCCTATGATTTTGGCAAGCAACTAAGAATCCTTAAATATTTCTACACCAATACAAGTATGGTTGTTAATACTGACAAAACGAAAGTCGTGATAATTAATTTCAAAAAGATCACCTATGATACTTTTGTATTTGACAAAAACAACTTGGAGGAAGTGTTTCCATACAAATATCTCAGAATCAATATTCATCATAGGCTCAAATGGAATTATAGCATTGACAAAGGGATAAGTTGAGGGTGGAAACATTATTATGGACTTGAAAACAAATGTAAATCAACGGATCTTTGGATATGGGATAAGAAAAAACTCCTCTTTGAGACACTCATTACTCCTATTATTTAATATGGATGCAAAGTTTGGGTTGTAGTATCTCAAGAGAGTCTTGGAGAAAGATAGAGAAGATCCAAGAGAATTCTATAACCTGTAACCTCAAAATTAAAGGAAATACATATTATCCTATACTCCTCATAGAAGAAAGTCTTTCCATTGAGAATATGGTTATGATCAGGTACCTAATGTATAAGAACAAGTTAAACAACATGGAAGACAAGATTCTTCCAAAAATTGCTTCAAACTCTAGCCAAATCCACATTTAGCTCATGTGAGGATGGCATAAGGATGTGTATTGGGGAATAAAATAGCATATCATATTGCATAGTAAGGATAATATTAAAAATATTATTACATCAATATTTAAGGAGAAATTGTGGTGTGATAAAGAGTTAGAGGGAAAATGAAAATTAAGATATTATAAGGAGGTGATCAACCCTGATCTATAAGATCAAAAGTAATATTGTTAAAATAAGAATCATGAGCTCCATAATGAAAGTGCACATTGGTCAATTTCCAAAATGATGTCAACTTTGTGACACTAAGAGGGTTGAAGATGAAAAACAATTTCTCTTAGAATGTTCAGCATATACCGAAATTAGATCTCAATTTCAAAATATACGTCACACTATCAACCTACGTAACCTTTTAACTCATCAAAACTATGGTGATCTTGGAATATTTCTTTTAAATTTTTAGAGCATAGAAATAAAATTTTAAAGAATTCCAAGGAATCTCTTCCCTTCTTAAAGTATGATAAATCAAATTTTAGTTATCATCAAAATTAAAGAATTGATTATAAAACTTTAAAAGAACAATTTTGACATAATTAATCATATATATATAACTAAAATATTTAAAAATGTTTTCTTAAAAATGTTTTTCACATAATTAACATTTTTTTTATTGAATATATGTAAAATAAAAGAATGATTTAAAAAAAAAAAAAACATTAATTTCCATATTATATTAAATAATCAAAACATGTGTTATATATAGCCTGAGTGGGCCTAATGGTTAAGAACTCTTAAGAGGTCACAAGTTTAAATCCAGAAGGAGTAGGGTATGTATACCTCCGTAGACTTTAATGAATAATAAACCCAAACTAACATTTTAGTTATTCAAATAACTAAAAAATTACTTCCTTAAAAATAAAAATAAAAACACTCCTCTAATACTTACTCATAGATTGAAACGACAGAAAAAACCTTGAAGCACAAAAATGTCACACATTTTGCTTTCCAAATCGAATAAATTGAGTGAAAGAATGCAACATAAAGAAATCAATTTCCATTATATTTGTAAATAATGGAATTTTTTCATATATTAAATGTAATCTCCCAATAACATCTCTTAATCTTACACAACTATATAAACGATATAAATAAGAGAAGACTGGAAAGAACATATTTAACATATTAATATTAAAGACCTTTTAACGAAAAGGTAAAAAGAACAATTAAATAACAATTTCTATATATTTAGCATTATATTATTAAATATATTTTAATTATATTATTGAATTTATGTAAAATTATATATATATTTTTTAAATATACTTAAAATTTTATTAATTATATCAAAATCAGTTTTAATCTATTAATTCTTTAGAAAAATGAATTATAAAAAATTTTACTATAAGTTTTGTTTTTTTTAAACCAAATCATTGCATATTTTGTTGGTGTAGTTTCATAATCTTTTCCGAGTACGAAAACCTTCTCACAACGGCGACACTATTGATTCGTTGACATCTTATGCGGCGGTATTTCAGGCCAAGTAGTATGGTATTGTTATTTGGTTGATGTAGTTTAAATAAAGAGGAGAAAATACAAAATACACGTTGGTTTTTACTGGTTTTTATACATGGCTAAGATTATACACAAGTCACATTATTAATCATTGATACTGTACTCTTTTCTTTATTAATTGGATATCACAATATCCATGATATGATATTATCCATCATCCAATGCATAGGGTGAGAGGTGAAAAGTACACATTACCAATGATTTGTTCTTTTCTTTATTAATTAGATATCACAGCATAGATGATATGACATCCAATGCATAGGGTGAAAGGTGAAAATGACATATTATCAATAATTTGTAATGTGGTGGGTGAATATTACTCATACTGTCCATTGTCCAAAACACAGAGTGAAAACTAAAAATTTCACACTATCCATCTGAATATCACTCACATTATCCAGTGTACATAGTCAAAAGAACAGATTACCAATGATTTATAGTGTCCAAGGTGAATATCACTCACATTATCCATCATTCAGCATAAGGCCAAAAGGACAGATTACCAATGATTTATAGTGCCCAGGGTGAATATCACTCACACTATCCATCATCCAAAGAACAAGGTGAAAAGGACACATTGCCAATGATTTGTAGTCGACAGGGTGATGGTGAAAATGACACATTACTAATGATTTGTAGTATCCAGGGTGAATGTCACTCACATTATCCATCATCTAGCACATAGAGGGAAAATAACAAATTACCAATGATTTGTAGTATGCAGGGTGAATATCACTCACACTATCCATCATCCAACGCATATGGTGAAAATGACACATTACCAATGATTTGTAGTATACAGGGTGAATATCACTCACACTATCCATTATCCAACACACGAAGAAAAAAAACAATAATATATAGGATGATTGATTTGTAATATGTAGGATGAATATCACTTAGATTCACTCAGACTCTCCATCTTCCAACACAGAGTAATATCATCCAACACAGAGTGAAAAGTACACAATACCAATGATTTATAACTTATAAATTGAATAGCACTCACATTATCTATCATACAACGCTTATCCATCATGCAACAGTACAGAATGCTAAAAACACATTACCGCAACCGCAACAGTATAGAATGCAAAAAAACACATTACCAATAATCTATAGTGTGCAAGGTGAATATCATTGACTAAAAATAAGCTATCATTAACACTTACAACTCCTTAAAAATAATGAAATGACGTATTGTATGCTCTATGTCTGTGTTGGGCTCCGGATTTATAACATTTTCTTGCTGGTTCTTGAAGACATTGTTTACTCTCCTGAAGACTTTTGTTAAGCAAATGGCATTCTTTCTGTGCTATTCATGTTCTGTTACACATATATGTTCCATTGCATACAGAAACCATGAAGTGCTTCCAAAACCACAAATGAGCAGAGAATTCAACTATAATGTGGATGCACTGTCACCTCTTGGTGCAAATACAGTAAAGGGCAGACAAGGAGTAATTTATCTTTGGGCAGAGTTACCAAGTGGTGCTGTTGAAGTTGTTTACAAAAAGACATGGGGTATGTTTGTGTTTTATTTGGGAATGCTTTCGGCAATATTATCCAAAGTGTGCAAATGGTTGAAGTCATCATTTACTTCAGTTTCTGGGGTTATTGGGCAATATGCAAAATGCCAAGATAAGCTAAACAGAGTGCTCGTAGCTGGCAAAACCCAATAGCTGGCAAAACCCCATAGCTGGCATCCAAGTATCTAAATTCGTGCATAACGCAGGGAAACCGTTTTATAACTTCTAGGGCGCAAAGCCACGACTGCCAGAGGTCAGAAACGTTATGTAACATTGCCAGAGAGCTGGAAACGTTATGTAACATTGCCAGAGATCTGAAACGTGGTGTAACATTGCCAGAGAGAGCTGGAAACGTTATGTAACATTGCCAGAGACCAAAAAACGTTATGGAAAGAGATGCCACGATTGCCAGAGATCAGAAACGTTATGAAAAGAGATGCCACGATTGCCAGAGACCAAAAACGTTATGGAAAAGATGCCACGCATTGCCAGAGGCTGGAACATTATGTAAAGAGATGCCATTCACTGCCAGAGGGTTCGGAAAAACGTGTGAAGGTTGGAAAACGTTGGAAAAACGTGAGGCTATGCTCGAAAAAAGAAAAGATGTAGAGAGCCATGCGTGGGGGGGTCTGAAATGTGATAGAGCTGTTATGCTTGGGAGATGATAGAGACAGAGCATAGGATAGAAGAATAGAGGAATGAGAGTCTCCCAGCAGTTGTATTGTCCTTTTCATCTTCAATAAAAATAGTGAGAGTTCAGTGATACGATTCCTGTTATTTCCATTTTGCTTTTGCTGTAGGTTATTCATTTTCAGTATGCATTGATTTAGAGAACAGACTGTTGACAGAGAAGGCAGGGCCCCCTTCGCTGGAAGCAAAGCTGATACATTTTGTTTACCGTAGACTTCATATTTGATTTCATCTTTCAGCAGTTTGCTCAGTGGTTTGATAGAAGTAGCATTTTATTTCATTGCACCCGAGAGTTTAGACATTACCTTTTTCAGCCATTGGTTTCATTCTTAGTTCAGAATTGATTTCATTCTTAGAACTAGCCTGGAGTGATAAGTAGCAGAACTTAGTTGTTTTCAGTTTATCTTTTACATGCATGTACAGAACAGTACCGAGTAGTACTGGTTAGTACAGAGTAGTACCAGGTAGTGCAGAGTAGAGTAGAGTACAGTAGCTCTTCCCAGTGAGTAGTTCAGAGAATAGTTTGGCATCCTTTAAACCCCCTCTTCAGCCCTGCATTTCCTGTGCTGGTTC
>CBVK0100097868.1:0-30566 GCA_900067695.1 Picea abies
GGGGGGTTCTCTAGAAAGAAGGAGGAACTTTGCTTCCTCTTTCTCTTATTTCCACGTTATGACTTTGTTTCTTCCTGGGAAGAGGACTAGAGGCACTACCAACTAGAGGGAGATAATGTTGGACAAATGAAAGTGATTGTGAGATCTTCATGAACATATTATGAAGTGTTTAAAGATTTGAATTTCTTCCATCTTTTGATAATAGACATATGTTATATTTTTCCTCTAATAGTGACTGATTGTTTCTTTTTGGTATATCTATGATCTTGTTCTAGAATTCCATGAAGAAGAAAAATTGATCTTTTATGTGATCTAATTTTGTGAAAGTGCAATTACTTTAACTCATTATTTTCCCTTACATTAATTCATCTGTCATATATAATCAGTTTAGCATTGCCTTCGATGATCTGTATCTCAGGGCATGTCTGGACTTGGGCATTATCATAATCTGAATACTTGTGAATTACTTCCTGGTTTTGGATAAATTTGATAATGTTAAACTATTTAGGTGTATTGATGTAATAATTGTGATGATTTCTGTAATTTCATATTTAGTTATTATGTCATTGAAATTTTTCATGATATAGAGTAACTAATCATTACAGGGATTGTCATAGTTGTATCTTTGTATATTTTGGCCAAATCTAACTAACAAAATAATGTTGTTCTCCAATATATAGGGTCTTCTTGATGTGAAACATTTAATCAAAACTGGACTACTTTGTTTTGATCTATTGGATTTAGGGGTTTGTTTTCATAGCATATTTCTATCTTTTACTCAACACATCAATAAATTAAATTTTATGTTAATTAGTTTTAGCATGTAGTTACATTTCAAAATTCACTCATATTTGATTACAAAGAGCAAAAACAATTCCATTCATTTGTGGTGTCAGTTACACAAGTTCTGGCCTGTTTACAACACTATATTATAATTAGTTTTTATATATTCACACTTTGGTCCATGTATGCAACGTCCCCAGCCACCAATAGGCCGACAATGCCACTTCTTGGACATCTCTCTTAGCTCTGATACCATTTTGTAACATCCCTAGCCCTAAATAAGTAGGTCAGGCCATGCCACCAAATAACCTTTATTCTTTGATACCATTTTGTAACATCCCTGGCTTCCAGCCCCTACCGAGTAACACTACCTAAACCACTGTATGTTTGTTTTTCAGACCTGATACCAATTTGTGACACCCCAGCCCAACTAGGATGGGCCATGCTATTGTAATTAACTCTATGATATACATATACATATACATGTGATGCAATTTTAAATAGATACAACATTCTATCGATACACATATTTTGCAGAAGAGACAATAATACATACATGCAATAAACATAAACAATTCTGATAAAATTATAACACATGTGCACAATACACATCATACAAAGAATAGATATTTCGTACTTATCTTTCAATATATGACCACCAACTATGTCCAGAACTTCCACGAACCTCCCAGCCTTAGACCACGCTACTCATCATGCTCAGTAGTGGGTCACCCCCGAGCTAGGACTAAACTTTCCCCAGGGAAAAGGAATCCTAGACCTAGGCTGAGGCTATGGGAAACTGCACTGTGCAACTGGAAGGATTCTCTCCAAGTAGCCTACTTACACCCACTGATCACAGACTCTCATTCCCCACATGCTTGTCCCACCCTGGAAACATGGACCTTCACTATTCCACAATCCATTGGATGATCCACTTCCCTTCCATGGCTTCAACAACAGGCCAGATCAGGAATTATCAGAGCTTCATAGCTGGTACAAGACTCCCTCCAAGATAAATAACTTCAAACAAAATCTCTCACCTGGAGAGAGTTTCTCACAGGCCTGAAAACCTACTTCTTCAACCACGGGCCTGAAAACCCACCTCTTCAATCCACAACCACAAAAAATCAGGTAAGGAAAGGGGACGACTAAAAAATTTACAAAGGTTCACAAAGGCGGAAATGAGTTTGGCTGCGAACTTGTTCAGTGCATGTGTGAACTGCACAAGGGATGGACAACATGTTGAGGATGAACTTGTGGGAAACTAAATGGCCATACTGGTCATAATGTTGAGAGTGAGGAAGGAAAATGAAGAGAATGCTCAGCTTGCATAATTGTGAGAGCGCTGCAATGGTGAGAGTGAACTCCTCAGGAAGGTGGCCAGAATGGTTCGTGAACCCCCAACAAAGGTGGAACTTCCCACATAAATATGCATTCATCTTGGGTGACACTTGGCTCTAAATGAGCATGCTCCTCTCCACTCGGAGTTTGTTCCTCTCCTCAAGGGAACTTAGGATAACTGGGTTTATTTTCCCAAGTTTAGTACTTTTCAGGAATACATTATAATATTCCCTTGGGTTAAGCCATCAATATTAGCCCCTCTTTCCTAGCCTCACAACCCCATTCCCTTTCCTACCCAGTGGAGCTTAGTCCCACATAACTCTTTCTTCATGGTCGATATACATGTAACAATGTATTTTATTAATAATCTACATAATTACATATACAAAAATTAGGCCCACTGACTTTAGCATCTAGGATCTTCGGCCTAATAAACACATAATCCTACCAGCTTATAATTACTTGGCTCACCAGCCTACAAACATCATTACATTTCACAAGGGATCGGACTTGGGGTATTACAATCCCCTCCCCTTATTTTTGCACTGTCCTCAGTGCAACTTATTTACATAATGTCAACAAGATTTTCAAAATCTGCAAAAGGATGCGGGTATTTTTCCCGCATAGCATATTCATGCTCCCATGTTTCATCCTCAGGACCGTATGAGGTCCATTGAACATTTACAAGCCCTATGGCTCGATTATGGAGCTTCCTACTTTTCCGATCCGGTATATGCACCAGATGCACCTGAAAAGCGCTTTCTTGTTCCACCTGAATCACATTCCAATCAATAACATGATTAGCATCAGGTACATACTTCTTAAGCAATGGCACATGAAATACATTATGTATAGACATGCATGCAGGCAATGGAAGCCTATATGCTACTGGACCAATCCTCTCTAGGATTTCAAATGGCCCACAATATCGAGCTGCCAACTTTGAACAATTTCCCAACTTCAGGGAGCTTCTATTGGCCTTTACTCTCAGGAATACATGATCCCCTACTTTAAATTCTCTATGAGTTCTGTTCTTATCAGCATAACTTTTCTTCTTGTCTTGGGCAACCTTCAAATTCTGCTTAATATTTAGCATTTGTTCTTCCATTTCCTTGAGCAACTTTGGCCCAACCACTGCCCAATCAGCTGGGTTGTCCAAACTTACTGGGGTGTTTCACTTTCTGCCATAAAATGCTTCAAATGAGCTCATCTTCAGTGATGCTTGATACCCATTTTTGTAGGAAAATTATACCAAGTGTAGATAATCTTCCCATTTAGATGGTTTGTCCATCACATACATTCTTAACATATCTTCTATCACTTGCTTCACCCTCTCTGTCTGCCCATTAGACTCATGATGATAAGCAGTGCTGAAGTTTAGATTTGTTTTGAACCCTTTGAATAACCCCTTCCAAAACTTTGATGTAAACTTTGGGTCTCTGTTAGACACAATTGTCTTGGGTACACCATGCAAGTGTGGTACTTCTCTCATATAAATATCAACAATGTTAGTTGCCTTATGAGTAGTCTTCATAGGAATGAAATGGGAAGCTTTAGTAATCTTTTCCACCACTACCATGATTGCATCATGTTGCTTGCTTGTTCTGGGCAATACTTTGATGAAATCCATTGTCACCACTTCCCATTTCCACTCAGGAATGGGTAATGGCTATAGTAACCCAACTGGGTGTCTATGCTCAGCCTTGACCCTTTGACATTCCAATAATTTAGCAATAAAATCAACAAGCTTCCTCTTCATGCCCAGCCAATAATATTGGCTTTTGACTGCTGAGATCGTTTTCCGATATCCTGGGTGTCCTTCATAAGTCACATTATGTATTTATTTTAAAATCACACTCCTCAATTCAGAGGAGTTGGGTACATAGACTCTGTTTCTGTATAGAAGGATTTCATCAATTCCCAATTCATAATCCTGAACCTTCTGTTGCAATTTACCTTGCTACAATTTTGTTACGAATTCCACGTACTGTAAATCTGATTTTGCAGCCTCTACAAATATGTCTTTAAGATCCATCTGACACATGCTAATGGTTGTAGCATGCAGTTCATGCACTCTCCTTTTGAGTGCATCAACCACTTTGTTATCTTTTCCTTTGATGTGCTTGATATCAAAGTCATACTCACAAAGGAATTCCAACCATCTACTCTGCCTAGCATTCAAAGTAGGCTGATCAAACAAATATTCAGACTGTTATGGTCTATCCTTAGCTCAAACCTCTTTCCCATGAGGTAGTTCCTCCACTTCTTCAAAGCGTGCACTATGGCTACCAATTCCAAATCATGAGTGGCATAGAATCTTTCATGCTCTTTCAATTTTCTGGACTCGAAACATATCACAAACCCATTTTGGCTAAGGAATCCACCAAGTCCTTTGCACACATTTGTGCAAACCATGAAATCTTCATTCGGATCTGTGATCTTCAGAATTGGAAAACTGGTTAACAACTGCTTCAATTGTTGGAAACTCTTTTCACATTCTTTTGTCCATTGAAACTTCTTCCCCTTCCTCCACAAGGAAGTGATGGGATGAGATATTCTCGAAAACCCTGCAATGAACCTTCAATAGTAGCCATCTAGACCCATAAAGGATCTAAATTCTGTCAGATTCTTAGGTGTTTCCCACCCTTTAATGGCTTCTATATTTTCAGGGTCCACGACTATCGCATCCTTTGAAATGATATTCAACAAGTAGTGAATTTTGTTTTGATAAAACGAGCACTTGCTCAATTTGGAATGCAGCTGATGATCTCTTAGCACTTGCAACACCATCCTCAAATGATGCTCATTGATGCAGGAGCATCGTAAGCAAGCCAACAAAGAGAGCACAAAAGAGGAAGACATCTAGAATTGTACCAGGGCACGTTTTGAGACATTTTGAATTTAAATGAAGGAACATTAATGTTACAACTAAGAGGATGTATTCACATTTATGTTTTGAAGATTGTAAATTAGATCTTGAGGATTGCTGTCATCTGTTGGTTTTGGAGGCATTTAAGTGCAATGAATGTAAAGTAGTTAGTTTTTAATTTCTGATAAGATAACTTAGGACTATAGGAGGGAAAACTCGTAAAATACACCCTTGCTTGTATTGTATTAGGATTATTCTCTTTTGATTTTCACTGTAGAGAAGTAGAGAAATAGAGATGTAGAAGAAGAGCAGAGGAGAAAACCTGAATTGCAGATTTTATAAGCAGATAGATTTTTCTGTAGAACTCATGTACAGAAGCCTTTGGATTAATATAAAGAAGCTTTGATCCAAGTTTTGTGTGTATGTGATGAATATTGTTTGTATCTTTTGAATGATATGTTATAGTTTTCTTATATTCTCTGTTATGCATTTGTTTCAATGCTATGTGTATGCTCATGATTCCATGATGAATGTGTGAAATTTGTAAGAGAGGAAGTATGAGTTTCAATTGTTTCTCTTTCTGAGAATTCCTGCAAGGAGTGGAGTGAAGGTACACATAGAGTGCGTTGATAGGTTTCTTATTTTTATCTTAGAAAGATTAGGAGAGATACCATCATTCTCATACCAGCATAAGTGCAGGTATAGTAGAAGAGCCACGCAAGGTGTGCGTGCAGGGATTCCTTAGAGTCCAAGAGTCGTAGTGAGAACCCAAGCTCAGAAGGGATAGAAACTTTTAAGTATTCAAAGGGAGACGAGTTTTGAAGTCACCTATAAGAAAGAAAGCTCAAAAGGGTTGACGCTAGAGTGTTTGATAGAGAAGCATTGGAAGTTTGGAAGAATGGTGGAAATGCTTTGAAGAAGAAGTGCCAATTTTCCGTGGGCCATCAGATTCAGTCAAACATCGATGAGGATAAGGGTGAAGATATTTTCGGTGTTAGTAAGTCTAGGAGGAATAGAGACCATTGGATCTGGATCAACGAGAGTCATTGATATCGAGTGTGGATTTTTCCATATCGGGGTTCAGGAGTTAGAGCAGTTGTGGTTGGGATCGAGGGTTGCAAACTATTGCTTCATGAAATCCCAATAGAGGATATGGGTCGTTGGTCTTAGAGGAGGATCTAGACCTTAGATCTAGGTGGCATCGGGTCTCCAGGAATCGGGGATTTGAAAGGGAAAGGAAAGTGTTGCCCGCGAATTTTCGCAAATCACGAAATCCCGAAGTGGTAAAGGAGCTGGGACCCAGTCCTTAGAGGAGGGTCATATCATCTACATAAAGTTGAGGGCTAGCAAATGCTAGGCCCCAGGAGGGTTTTGGGGGTTCGGTGGTTGGGAAGTGGATCTTTTCACCTCAATATCCCTGAAACCATGAAGTGTGAGGTGCCGAAAAGTTAGCACACAATCATAAGCATTGTGGTCACGTGGAAAAAGAACTTGCACCTAGCGCCAGTTTGTGCAGGCGGGGTTTGCATAAGGACCTATGGTCACATTGAAGGAATATTCCAGCAGGAGTCAAAGAGCCGTTTCGGCTTAGGAAGAGTGAAAGATCCAAGGATCGAGAGGTTAGTGGACCCTGTTGAGGTGGGGGTCTACGTCAGGTGGTATCAGAGCCTACAATATTTGTTTCTGTAGGTGAGAAGAGAGACAAAAGGCAAGTCATGATTTGAATTCTTTGTGGAATAGATTTAAACCATGCTGCATAGAAGACACCAAGAGTGAGCAATGCCCAATCCAGCTGTGGAAAGGGAAATGAGAGAACTCCATGCTCGATTAGATTCTATGGAGACAACACAGATACGGACAACTGACACTGGAGATGTCAGTGAGGTTGGAAGCGAGAATGAGGTTGGAGCCGAATATGCTGCAGAAGAACGTCTATTCAGATCTATTGTAAGAGTAGGTGCCAGGGAAAAGATGGACATTCCGATGTATGAAGGAAACTTAGATGTTGAGGAGCTTCTATATTGGTTTATAGATCTGTATAAATACTTCGACTATGAAGACATCGAAGAAGATAAGAAAGTAAAACATGCTATCACTAGACTTAAAGGGCATGCAACACTGTGGTGGGATGAACTGCAGGCTGATAGGTGTTGCAAAGGAAAGAAAAGAATCAAAATCTGGGATAGAATGGTCGCAAATATGAAAGAAAAATTTATACACAGAGATTACCAAATCAATCCATTTCAAAGAATGCAGAATTTGAGACAGAAAGGGATGACAGTGAAGGAATACACTAAAGAGTTCTACAGGATAAACATTAGAGCTGGTCATCGATAAAGTGATGATGAAACTGTTTCTAGATACATGAATGGTCTGAGATACGACATTCAGGATGAGATGAGCATGGTAACAATCAGGAATGTAGAGGAGGCTTATCATATTGCTTTGAAGGTAGAAGAAAAATTGAACTGAAAGCAAGGACAAAGAGGTAGAGGTAGAAGTCAGAGAAGAGGCAAAGAAATTTCCCAAAATAGAGTACAGAAGCCTAAGGAAGAAGAAAAGAAACCTCACACTCACCCTGAAAGAGGAGGAAGTTTATAGGGGAGACAATATGTTGATAGGAACACTTTTCAGTGAGCAAGAGGAAGAGGAAGAGACAAAGGAGGTGAAGTAAAGTGTTTTGTGTGTGGGAAAATATGACACAAATCATTTGAATGCCCCGATAGGAAAAGAGATGGAGGTGAAGCTCACATTTTCGAAGCACAAAGGTGAAATGTTGAGGCGGAAGATACAGAAGGTGGAAGGTCATTAATGATGAGGAAAATTCTCTTGAAACCATACAAGGAGGTAGAAAATCTAGTCCATAGGAATAGTCTATTTAAAACTGCTTGCAAGACCAAGGACATGGTATGAAAAGTAATAGTGGACAATGGAAGCACAGATAATCTAATATCCACATAAATGGTGGAGAAGCTAGAATTGGAGACTATTGCACACCCGAGCCCATATAAATTTTCGTGGTTACAAAAGGGACATCAGGTAACTTTCACTTAACAATGTTTAGTTGAATTTAAGATAGGGGGATATAAGGATGAAATTTTATGTGATGTTATTCCCATGGATGTCTATCATCTTTTGTTGGGGAGACCGTGGAAATATGATAGAAATGGTGTTCATGATGGGAGAAAGAACACATACACCTTGGAGAATAATGGTAGAATGCATATGTTGCTGCCAATTCAACACGAGAAGGTGAAGGCAGAAGCCAACAATAATATACTTCTTATGAGTGGGAAGAACTTCTTAAGGAGGTCAAGAAAGAAGAAGAAATGCAGTTTGTCATGGTGAGAAAACCTAGAGTCATCTTAACCTGTACTAAGATAGATGATCTACCTAGAGAAATTCAGGAACTCCTGGAAGAGTTCACTGATATAATGGTGGACGAATTACCTTGTTCATTTCCACCCATCAGAAATATAAGTCATCACATCAACCTTATGCCTGGAGCGAGTTTAACAAACAAAGAAGCATATAGATTGATGATGTAGGAGAATGAAGAGGTTAAGAGACAAGTCTAGGATTTGATGGACAATGGGTTGATTAGAGAGAGATTGAGCCCATGCGTTGTCCCAATAGTGTTAAGTTCGAAGAAGGATGGTGGCTGGAGTTTATGTACAGATTCAAGAGTTATAAAAAAGATCACCATCAGGTATTAGATTTCCTTTACCCAGGATGGATGACTTGATGGATTGCTTGAGTGGAGCAAATTTTTTACAAAAATTGATTTGAAAAGTGGATATCACCAGATTAGAATGAGGGAAGGTGATGAATGGAAGACAACATTCAAGACGAATGAAGGGCTGTATGAATGGCTTGTCATGCTGTTTGGTCTAACAAATGCACCAAGTACTTTTATGAGATTGATGAATGAAGTAATGAAATATTTCATTGGGAGGTTTGTAATTGTATATCTTGATGATATACTGATCTTTAGTAAGACTGAGGAAGAACATTTGAAACAATTAGCTTCAGTGATGAAGAGGTTGCAGTAAGAGAAATTGCTGATAAATTTGAAGAAGTCGTCTTTCATGAAGAAATAACTCATTTATTTGGGTTTTGTGATCTCTTCAAATGAGTTGAAAATGGATCTTGAGAAGGTAAAAGCGATCAGGGATTGGCGATCGCCAAAGAGTATTTTTGAAGTTCAGAGCTTCCATGGATTGGCTAGTTTTTACAGGAAGTTCATCACAAATTTTAGTGGGATATGTGCACCAATGATGGACACAGTCAAGAAAAGACATAAATATTTTCATTGGACAGAGGAACCAGAGAAAAGTTTCAATTTGTTGAAGGAGAAAATAACTGGACAACCAATTCTGGTTCTGCTAGATTTCAGTAAAACATTCAAAGTCAGATGTGACACAAGTGGATTTGTGATTGGGGCAGTCTTGAGTCAAGACAATAGGCCAATTGCATACTTCACTGAGAAGATGAACGAGACCAAGATGAAATATTCCACATATGATAAGGAATTTTATGCAGTCATACAGGTGTTGAGGAAATGGATACATTACTTGGTTCCAAAGGAGTTTGTCTTGTATAGCGACAACCATGCTTTACAATTCATAACTTGATAGGAGAAATTGAACTAGAAGCATGCAAAATGGGTTAAATATATGAAGAATTTCACTTTTGTGATAAAACACATTTCTAGAACTGCTAACAAGGTTGCTGATGCACTGAGCAGGAAATGTTTGATTCTTCAGGAGTTTAGAGTGAAAACCTTAGGTTTTGACAATCTCAAGGAGATGTATAGAGATGATGCAAATTTTAAGGAGGCCTATGAAGCATGTGAGAATCCAGTTCTCAGAGATAGAAGCCAATGGGATGAATACATAATTCAAGATGGACTGTTATTCAGGGGAAATCAATTGTGTATATCGAAATACTCTATGAGAGAAAAACTTTTGAAGGAAAAACATAGTGGAGGATCGGCTGGACATTTTGTCCATGATAAGACCGTCGCATAGTTGAATGGCTCATAATATTGTCCAGGGATGAGGATGGATGTCAAGAAATTCATGAACAGGTGTAGGATTTGCCAGCATGCAAAGAGGGAAAGACAGAATACAAGGTTGTATCAACCACTGCCAATACCAGAGAGCTCATGGGACGCGTTAAGCATGGATTTTGTGTTGGGACTACCGAGGACACAAGGAGGTTGCGATTCCATATTTGTAGTAGTTGATAGATTTTCTAAAATGGAACATTTCATTCCATGTCAGAAAACCAATGATGCAACACACATTGCAAATCTATTTTTCAAATAAATTGTTAGACTTCATGGGTTACCCAGGAGTATTGTATCGGACAGGGATACCAAATTTGTCGGTCATTTTTGGAGGACCCTATGGAAGAAGTTAGGGATGAAATTATCTTTTATTTCATCATATCACCCTCAGACGGATGGACAAACTGAGGTAGTAAACTGAAGTTTAGGGGATTTGCTGAGAAGTTTGGTAGCTGAAAATCACAGTAACTGGGATCAGATTCTGATACAAGCGGAATTTGCATATAACGATTCAAACAACAGGAGCACAAGACATAGCCCATTTTAGATAATGTATGGAATTTATCCAAGAGGAGTATCTAAGCTAAGGGACTTAGAGGAAAGCGAGTTCATAAGTGCTGGAGCAAAATATTTTGCAGCAGAAATGTAGGAACTCCACAATAATATTAAAGAGCGGTTGCAGAATTCCAACTAGCAATACAAGCGTAGAGAAAATCAACATAGAAGATAACTTTATCTTGAAGTAGGTGATCTGGTTTTGGTACATCTCAGAAAAGAAAGGTTCCCAAGGGGAACATACAATTAGCTGAAGATGAAAAAAATTGGGCCATGTAAGATTTTGCGAAAGTTTGAGGCAAATGCTTATGAAATTGAATTACCAGATGGGGTAGGAATATTGCCCATATTCATCATAGCATATGAAGTAGAGGGATCCGAGGATCAAAAGGAATCCCAATGGGTTAAATAGATGCCTGTAGCTGAAATGCCACAAATGGAAAAGATCATTGATCAGAGAGTTAGCAAGAAGACCCGGAGGAAAACGTATTTCAAACACTTGGTAAAGTGGAAAGGACACTCAATTGAAGATGCTAGTTGGGAAAGTGAAGCAGATATCCAAAGACATGGACATATGGTGTAGGAGCTCATGAACATGAGTTCATGATTTTTTTAGCCAAGGGAGTATGATGTAGGAGCATCGTAAGAAAGCCAACAAAGAGAGCACAAAAGTGAAAGACAACTAGAATTGTACCAGCACACGTTTTGAGACATTTTGAATTTAAATGAAGGAACATTAATGTTACAGCTAAGAGGATGTATTCACATTTATGTTTTGAATATTGTAAAACAGATCTTGAGCGTTTCTCTCATCTATCAGTTTTGGAGGCATTTAAGTGTAATGAATGTAAAGTAGATAGTTTTTAATTTATGATAAGATAGCTTAGGATTGTAGGAGGGAAAACTTGTAAAAAGACACCCTCACTTGTATTGTATTAGGATTATTCTCTTTCAATTTTCGCTGTAGAGCAGTAGAGAAGTAGAGTTGTAGAAGAAGAGTAGAGGAGAAAACCTGAATTATAGATTGTATAAGAAGATATCTTTTGCTATAGAACTCATGTACAGATGCCTTTGGATTAATATAAAGAAGCTTTGATCCAAGTTCTATGTGTATGTGATGAATATTGTCTGTATATTTTGAATGGTATGTTACAATTTGCTTATATTCTTTATATTAATCCAAAGGAGTGTAGTGAAGGTCCACATAGACTGTGTCAACATGTTTATGAGTTTTATCACATAAAGCTCAAGAGAGATACCATCGTTCTCATACTAGCAGAAGTGCAGGTATAGCAGAAGAGCTGCGCAAGGTGTGCATGCCAGGATTCCTTAGAGTCCAGGAGTCGTAGTGAGAACCCAAGCTCAGAAAGGGTAGAAACTTTGAAGTATTCAAAGGGAGATGAGTGTTGAAGTCACCTATAAGAAATAAATCTCATAAGGGTTGACGCAAAATTATTTAACAGAGAGGCATTGGAAGTCTGGACGGACGATGGAAACACTTCAAGGAAGAAGTGTCGATTTGCCATGGGCCATCGGATTCAGTCAGACAATGAGGAGGATAAGGTTGAAGATATTTTTGGTGTTAGTAAGTCCAGGAGGAATAGAGGTCATTGGATCTGTATCAATGAGAGTTGTTGATATCGAGTGTGGATTTCTCCATATCGGGGTTTTGTAGTTGGAGCAGTTGTGGTTGGGATTGAGAGTCGCGAACTCCCGGTTCGCGAAATCCCAACAGAGCATCTGGGTCATTGGTATTAGAGGAGGATCTGGACCATAGATCCGGGTGGCATTAGGTCTCTGAGAATCGGGGATTTGAAAGAGAAAGGAAAGTGTTTCCCACAGATTTTCGTGAATCGTGAAATCTCGAAGTAGTAAAGGAGCTGGGACCCAGTCCTTAGAAGAGGGTTATATCATCTGCATAAAGTCAAGGGATAGCACGTGCTAGGCCCCAGGAAGGTTTTGGGGTTTAGTGATTGGGAAGTGAGAGGTGCCTAAAATTCATCACACGGTCATAAGCGTCGTGGTCGCGTGGGGAAAGAACTCATGCCTAGTGCCAGTTTTTGCATGTGAGGTTTGCATAAGGACCATTGGTCGCATTGCAGGAATATTCCAGTAGGAGTCAAAGATCCATTCTAGCTCAGGAAGAGTGAAAGATCCGAAGACCGGGAGGTTAGTGGACCCTACTGAGGTGGGGGTCTGCGTCACTCATGATATTCATATGACTTGGAATATACAAGGATGTCATCCAAAAAGACAATGACAAAATTGTCTAAATATTCTCGGAAAACACCATTCATTAAGCAAATGAAAATAACGGGTGCATTTGATAACCCAAATGGCACCACTATGATCTCATAATGACCATACCTTATCTTGAAAGTAGTTTTGCTGATATCTTCCTCTTTAATCCTTAGTTGATGGTATCCTGACCTGAGATCTATCTTTTCATGCTTCAATTGATCAAAGAGATTATCGATCCTTGGAAAATGATACTTGTTCTTTATAGTTACTTTATTCAACTATCTAAAGTCGATGCACAATATCAATGTCCCATCTTTATTTTTCATTAACAAGACTGGGGCACCCCAAGGTGACACACTATATACCTCTTCTTCATAAGTTCTTCAATATTCATTTTCAATTCCTTCAGCTTTGGCTTACTCATTTTGTAAGGAGTGTTTGACATTCAAGCTACTCTAGACATTAAATTTATAGAGAAATCAATATCTCTCTTTGGGGTTAGTCATGGTACCTCCTTGAACACATCTTCAAAATCTTCCAGGACTACATGATCTTCCAAATTTGGCACCTTATCCTTAGATGCTTCCTCCATATGGGCTGCAAATATTTGATATCCTTTCCTATAGCATTTCTTCAGCTGCATTGCTGAAATTTCTCTGATAGTCACTACCCTAGGAATTCCTTGGACTATTTTCCGATTTCCTTCCTTATCTAAGCAAGTGAATGCCTTGTTATGGCAGTCTAATATGGCATGGTGTTGGTCCAACCAACCCATACCAATTAGGAAATCATATGATCCCAACAACAAGATGTTCAAATCTTCCTTGGTACACAGTCCATTCATGCTCACTGGAAATGATTTAATCAACTCCACAACTTTCCTCTTGGCTTGTGTAGCTAGCTGTAGCATCCAAGATTTCCCATGCTTGCTTCTTGGAAAAAGAAATATTTCCACTACCTTAGGGTCTATATAGCTATGACTAGCCCTTGAATCAATTAAAATAGTAAAGTCATGGTTATTGATCATACCTTCAACTTCAATCATGTGTTATTGAAACTCAACTTGCTTGTTATCTAGGGCTGCATAGATCCTTGCTACTCTTGTTCCCATGTCCTCCATTGTTTCTTCTTGTTGTACATTGTGAACAAATCTTACCTTGTCAATTTTGTGAGGACAATCTCTATAGTTGTGGTCTCCTTTACAACCCCAACATTGAATGGGTGCCTGCCTTGGCCTTTGCCCTCCTACCTCAGCCATTATATGCTCTCTAAAAGATGGTTGTCCTTGAGGACTATTTATGAAAAATGGAGGCTTGTTTCCCTTCTGCCTTTGTTCCCTCTTGAAATTATTCTTGTCCTCCCAAGCCTTCTGGAAAGTAGGCTTTCCTTTTTGCTGATCATATAAGCATTTTTCTCTCCTTATAGTTTCTTCTAGAGTCTTGGGATCATCATATTGGATTTTATCACTGATGAAAGATGGAAACCCACTCAAGTACCTCTGAATCTTCACTATCCCATCCTTGATGAAGGAGACATACTTCAACAACTCTAAAAATCTCCTTTCATATTCATCAATAACGATGCTGCCCAATTTAAGTTCAAAGAAATCTTTCATATTTCTGTCATAATACCTTTTGGTCAGGTATTTCTTCTCAAAATGCCTCTTAAAATCCTTCCAAGTTACATTTTTCTCCCTGAGGTGCTATACTTGCACCAGCTGATCCCACCACATGGATTCTTTTCCTTTAAGTTGGCAGATGGAAATTCTTCCTTCTACATGAGAAGAATAATTATGCAATTGAAAATACTTTCTCATGCCTAGCAACCATGTCTTTGTATCTTCATCCTTCTTGTGCTCACCATCAAATGTAGGAGGTTTGATTTTTTCCATTTCCCCTCATAGCTCATCCTCCCTAGACCTCTTATGCTTTCTAACATGGGATAGACTTGAGTTACTGTGTACTCTCTTATTGGAATTCCTCGGGGAGTGTTTGTGATGTCTGTTATAACTTTTTGTTATTTTGTGACTTCCTGATTTGCTTGAGCCACTCTCCTTATCCAATTTATTTTATATTATTTCCAGTCTCTGCATCAACTTTATGTTGAATTCTCCCTATTTCTCCCCGGATTTCATGAGCTTTTTGTTATCTGATCGATGAGTTTGGACAACTTTTTGTAACTTTTCAATGATTTTCATCATGTTTCCTTCTTTATCCATCTCTTCTCCATGCCCATTGGGGTTTGATCCTTCAACTCCTAAATGGACATCCATTCCTCTAGCTTCATTTTCTAAATTGTAAGCACCTTGTGCCTTCCCCATTTCTCTGCACTATGCGATAATTCGGTTTGGTTCAGAAAATAATTAATTCTACAAAATGTGCAGTCAACCAAATTTTTGTCTAGCTAATAGACTTTAACAATTTTCCAGAATAAACCAATCTGATTCAACAAAAACAATATCACATTCCATTTTCTATGGGTCTTGTTTGGTCAAGAACCCCTCAGGCTTTTATCTCTAAGCCCAGCTCTATTCTACAACAATTTTTTAGGTGTTAGCCCCTTTTTCTTCTGCCCTTGGTTCACATGAGACCATGGCTATGACCCAACGCTTATGATTTGGGTGCTTATTTGGAGCCTTGAAACTTCAGGATTTTGGCTTCAAAGGTTTCCCTTTTTCCGTGCATCCCAACATAATAGAACAATGAACTTTAGAACATGTGAAGAATGATGGATCTACAGTCCACATTCCTTGCTCTGATCTACGGTGGATAAGAGCTTCAAAATTTATTCCTTCTATTCCTTCATGCACCATTTCTTCTGGAGTGTCAAGTATTCGAACTTCCCGTTATGGAACCACATGTCCATTAGGGCCCACGATTTCTGTGCTTGAACTAAATAATAATGTAATGTCACATCAAACTTTATACTTTTTCCAAATTGCAAGGTCATGGGTTGGCAGTTTTGGAGTAACCTGCCGATCATTTCGTAATTGTCCTCACGCTGACATGTACCCCTTCTAGGAAACTGACATGTGGTCCAATCAGGCGGGGGACATGTGTCATGTTCTAACTGCATTTCTATCTTACAAAGGTTCTTAACTCATTGACACATGGCATACATCCAATGTGTCCACGTCATCCCTAGTGACGTCAGCAGGCCACATCAGTTTGAGACTTTGGGCTTAGGGAGATTTCACCTTAGCATACCCCATTTCTCTCGAACATTGAATTCCTGAACAAGCTGATCTGTCGACACATGTCCCTTTTGATGAATGGTCCGGATGAACTCTAGACTTTGGGACTTTGGGATTTTTCACATTAGTACACTCCATTTCTACCGAATGTCGTACTCCCGAACAAGCCAATATTCTAACACACGTCTCCTGCTTGGATTGACGGACAAGAATTGCACGAAGTTTTCTCTATCTTCTCTACACGTGACTGAGAGCTGTGACCTCGACTTAACCTTTGGGCACTTATCTCATTTTGCAATATTGACAGTCATGTTTTAATGAACCATGAAGATCAATGTCCAGGAGTGATTTTGGAAACTCAACCTACTCACGCTTTAATTTCCTTCTTGATCTCCGCAATGAAAATATTCTCGTCCATAGTGGGATCGATATCCACCATTTATCTGTTGATCTAGCAAGATCAACGATCCTGAGGGATTGCGGAGTCTGAACTTTTTCACGCTTTAATTTCTCTTGCGATTTCCACAATGGTTCCCCATCGTCGATCTCCCTTCAATGAGATTTGACGATCATGACTTAATCTTTGCTTGATCTGACGGCTTATCTTTATCTCGCCTAGATCTAACAGCCCAACACCACGAATGTTGTGATTTATTTCTCTCTGGCCATTTATTAAACTTGTTACACCTCCCATGTTTCCAAACACAGTCCATGTATTCTTTCAAAGCCCTTTTGGCACTTTGTACCTCAAAATTCTCTGGACTTTCTTCGTTGAATTTCTCATTCGTGGCCCATCTAGGTTACGGGTAGAAAACTGTTGGATTAATTAGAGCGTGGGGGGCGGGGGTGAATCAGTAATAAAGAAATTCAATCCTTTTTCACCATAAAATGCAAGTGTTATATCAATGTAGCATTATCATCCAATAGTTGCAGAGTAAATAAATAATGAACAAATGAGCAATCACACACATACACAGTACACCAATGTTTTACATGGAAACCCAAAGTGGGAGAAAACCACATAATGATTTTTCTTATATATATTTAAGAATTACATTCAATGGAAGCACCAACTTCCTTTGTTTTCTAGCTGCAACTGGAAGGAGGCTCCAACCCCCTAGTTTCTCAGGCTACAACCTGAGGGAAGCTCCAACTCCCCAATTCTTTGGCTACAACCAAAAGGAGGCTACAACCCCCTATGTTATCCAGATACAACCACCTATCCTTTCCCCATCCATCCACCCTAATGTAGAACCATTGTCACACTATCACTGTGAGATATACTGCTGTAAATATGTACCAATCAACCTCCACCAAACAACATGTACCAATAACCTAAACCATGCATCAACCATGCATCAACCTGTACCATAAACAAGTGCCTCAACCATGCACCAAACTGTACCATAAAAAAGTGGATCAACCATGCACCAACTTATACCAAACAACCTTTAATCATCCTGTACCATAAACAAGTGCATCAACCATCCACCAACCTGTACCATCTGTTGGTGCAATTATATGCATAATATATTACCAAACATAAATTATCGACCAGGATTCGTAATCAATAGAGTTGTTACACTATATGTGATGGAAATAGGTGGTTTATCTACGTCTGATGAGTATATCCCAATCAAACAAACAATCATTAACAAAACACTTTGTTTTAGAATATCTGAATTCTTCACACAACTTCAAACTTAGAAGATAAAACTGATGGCAAAACTCTCAAACAAGCACTCAATTGAAAAGTCGGTTCATTATAGGCTCATGAAATGGAGAGATGAACTTAGATCTTGCTTCTTGTATCATTTTAAACAGTAATCAACAATCCACTTTATTCACTCTTACAAAGAAATCAATCATAACTCTATCAATTCCAATTGAACCCATTAAGTGTTCAGACACAACTATTAAGTGTTCACATGCACAATTGACTTACAACACACAAAGACAGCTACAGGGGGGTTTACCTTGGTTGGGGAAGTGGGCCCTTTCTGAACCAACAAGGTATATCTAAAGAAATCTCAGACTAAAGAACTTTACTGATTCCCATGAATTGCACAAAATATCATCTGTAGTCCTTCAATTGATTGAATGAATTAACAGTTCAACATTTCATTCAGCATAAAAATGTGTATCATTCTCTCCTACTTACTACTTCTTCCTTCATATTTATACAAGAAAATTCAATGGGGATGGATCAAAACAAATCCCCCAAATCGGAATTCATTTAAACTATTTATGCACAAAATCTGGGTTTTTCACCAGATATTACAAATTCGGGTTAAAGTTCCTTCGATATCTCTCTATACATTGTGAATTTTGAGAAACGATTTATGTGTTTTGTAGCTAGATATATTTTCTAAAAATCAATTTGATGGTTTTGTAAGATATGCTTCCATCTGCACGAAACTCAAGGCGCAATATGGTAGTTTAGAAATATTTGATGATTTTAGGCTGAATCGTTCCCCCTGAGCTGGAGGTCCACACCTATGATATCATGGAATTATGGACCACATATTTGCATGAAAATGCCACTTTGAACAAAACCCATGTCCCCAAATTTTGATATTCATCTTCATTTTCACGAAAATTGAGGTGAAAATATAGTACCAGAATCCTATAGGATGCTGGTATTAGAATCTTGTAGGCAGGGGTTTAGTACTGAACTAGCACAGTCATAATATGGGTATCGGACCAATGAGATGGTAGTACTGACTGGAGTTGGTATTAGAAGAGGCACAGAGCTGGTACTGGAAGAGGTGTAGAGCTGGTACCGGATGAGCACACAATACCGAATCGGGCAGAGTACCAGATCAGGCGGAGTACCAGATCGGTGGGATGTTGCAGTACTGGATCAATAATAGTACTAGATCAGTGGGTTGTTGTAGTACTAGACTAGTGGTAGTACTGAATGGAGCTACTAATTAATAATCAAAGTAATTAGGAGAATAATAATCATTAATTATTCAATTCTAACCATTAATAAACCACATAAATCATGACTAAATGAATATTACCTCATGTACAAAAAAATTGTTAAATGACATGTCTGTTGAGGAAAATAAGCAGAGAGTGCATATGTATGAGGAAAAATTGGTTAGGATATGGGACAATATAAGGCAATTGGAGGTGACAAAAATAAGGCTCAACATTTCCCCCATGCCTTATCCATTGCACGTCCTCATGCAACAATGATCTTCAAAATTTCAAAATTGATGATACTCCTCACTTGATCAAGCATTCCCTAAATTTCCACCTTTCTTCATCTCCTTAAGTTCTCTTTTAAGTAACCTTCTATACAATATAAACCTCCTGGACTATGGTTCACACTTCTTACCCATGGAAAAGTAGTTATGATGGAAAAGTGGAGTCATGAGTAATATATTAGATCTATTAGTGATTTGAAGTTAAGTATTATCCAATCCGTTGTGGATCATAGTTACGAGAAAGGGATGGATGTGATTCTAATATGATTATAGGATAGTGGCCAAGAGTTTTCATAACAACTTTGACTAATAGGCCCCTAGGCTAAATTACCTTTAAAATAAAAGTGATATAAGCATAGTTTAGATCTCATTTGAAGAGAGGAACACATAAAAGAATACATCCCAAGATGATTAACTTGTTTCTTATCCAAGTTTTTAGAGATGAAGCTCTTCTTGCTTAGGTAAAGTGAATTACATATACCGAGGGTCCCCCTTTCATTCAAACCTATTTATTTTAAAGATAGAACCTTAAAGTGGATACTTGAAGGTTCTTAGGAACATCATCCGAGAGATATAAAGGTCATCTCCTAGCCTTGATTTGATAATGATTTCTCAAGAATGAGACCCAAGGGTTTTTTTTTCAGTTTTAGGTGTGCCACTTTATGTTTTTTAACTCCCTTTACCCGACATAGCTCCGCTGCCAACAATCATGTTCAGTACCCCGATAGGTTTACCTTAGTACCATACAAGCATGGCCCTACTGCTAGCAGGCATGTTCAGTACCTTGACGGGTTTACCTGTACTTCCTAATACTTCCTTTTTATTATATTACTCAAAAGATTTAGAATGATGTATATTTTTCATTGACATCTTTAGAGTATAAGGAAGGCAAGTGGTACGAGAGTGTTTTAGAATTTTTAGGCACATAATTAATTGCTTGCAATTATCCCAAGGGTGACATCATCCACATTAGAATTAAATCTCATCTATTCAATGTATAATGGAACATCTCAGATAATGACTAAGAGGTCCTTGTAGTTAATCCTATTAGGATTCTCATGAAATTGCATTGAGGTTTTGCAAGGGCGGTCCACCACATGAGCTTTTCATCAATACCTCCCAAGTTAAACTTGGATAAGAACTTGTTGAATCAACTAGGTTAGTATTAGACATAATGGTGTCACCACTTTTCAATGGATATTTCAATTAGCAATCACTTTTTCAAAATGTTGAGGTAATAAGATAGGGGCACCCATTATCATATAGAGCTAAATGTGAAAATATCTCCTTAAAGGATAGCAAGGATGATTCATTTAGGGGTGAGTGTAGAAATGTAGGGGGAAGATGTCTATGAGAATAAAGAATAGTTCAATACAAGACTTAAATGATCCTTGATAGAAATAACATGAAAAGATTATCTCATACCTCCAATTACTCGAAGTGAAAACAATGTTAAGCACATGACAAAGATCATATCACTTTGGCATCAGTACTAGATAAGTAACGAAGCAGGTTTATGCAGTACCAGAATAGATAGTACTTGAATAGGATAGTACCATAACAAAGCAGTACCGGTACAAAATTCTGTTGTACCAGAACATAGCGGTACTGGAACAAAATGGTACTGGAACATAATTCTGCAGTACTAGAACATAGTAGTACTGGAACAAAATGGTACCGGAACATAATTCTTCAGTCTCAGAATAGAGACACGAAAATAAGTATCAGGGGGAAGAAATAGAGTGACATGATGGATGATTTTTGCTCATTCATGATGGAAACCACTTCACAAAAGAATTCAGTGATAATAGAATGGATGCATTGGTAGTGTTAGAAAACTTGAGTGGAATACACATGGATGCATTGGTAGTGTTAGAAAACCTGAGTGGAATACACATGGATGCATTGGTAGTGTTAGAAAACCAACATCATCAACTATACACCTCATGTATCTACCAACTCATCAACTACTTGTTTCAACTATGTACCCAAATGTAAAAATTGAATATGTCACTGAGAAACCTATCACTATATACTCATCAACCAATCTGATCTGATCACATATACCTCAAACACTATACCACAAGTCTGTACCTCAAACCATGTGATAGAACCTCATTGTTATACAACCTCTATCTGTACCAATAACTTCAGCAACATACCTCAACCAAAATCCCTCAAACATGAACCAAAATTAGACTTCAGTAGATCTGCCTTAGATCAAATCTACAACAAGCCATAAAATCCCAAGAGGGAATCTGACATATTTACAAGGAAAACCCTCAACTTGATTCATAAATTCAACACTACACATATGAGAACCATACCTTTTTTGTTCTTGTAGCGTTTTGTTGCCATGATTTTTCTGCCGCACTTTTTCTTCCGCACTTTTTCTGCCACACTTTTCCTGTTGCAATTTTACTGCCACACTTTTTCTGCCACAATTTTCCTTCCGCACATTTTCTTCTACAGTTTTCCTACTGCACTTTTTCTGCCACAGTGTTCCGGCTGCACTTTTCCTGCCACACTTTTTCTGTTGCACTTTTTCTCTATCAATAATACCTGCCCAAATAACCTTTAAAAAAAATGGATATTCAATGATATTCAAGTGTAATTTGAATGAGAGACCCTTGCCTCTTATTTATACTTTTATGTACCTTCCTCAAGGGGTTACCTTCTAACCATCTTAACCCACTTTCCTTACCTTAGGGTTAACCCACTTATAACCACTTGTCCACTTAATTTAACCACTATCCATAATTAGTAAGTTCTCCATTAACTTTATTATTTAAATAATTTCTTTTGCATCCTCTTTGACTTATATAACACTCATCAATTCACTTTATTATTTAAATAATTTCTTCTTTGCAAACACTTTGACTACTTTTACCTTTTGGGGCTTCTAGATGACTCATGAGGGTTCTCCAACTTCACATGGCCATAACTCTCTAACCGTGAGGAGTTATGTGACGTTCCACATACCACTGGAAATGGAATGACATGTAATATCCATATAGAATAGTTTTACCTACAAATATATCAAAACTCATACCATTATTCATCAAACAAACTTGGGTCCATTACCCAAAACTTTGTGCTACCAGAATTCACTACCGGACTTTATTTAGGGGTTGACATCAATGACAACCAACCCAAGTAATCAAAAATTCCCCCCTTTGGCATTGATGGTAACACTTTGATGCAATACTGAAGTCATGTCATGCAATACTGAAGTCATATCACTCATTCTCTCCTTGTGACCATCGCTCCCCCTGGAACCATGCCTGTGTGATCTGCATCTAATAAATCTCTCCCCCTTTGTCATCAATGGAAAAGGTATCTCTCCATTTAGGGTTGCTCCCCCTAACTGATCTTTCCTTGGGGATACTCCCCCTGACTAAACTCTTACTGAAACTGATCTCCCGCCCTAAAATTTCCTCTTTATGGTGCCTCCTCATGTAAATCTAAGACATATAAGATAAGCATTCAAAAGCATTGATTTTGGAGTAGAAATTACTCTGAGCCTTTGGAGAAGATACTGAAAGGCTTCTTGTGGAAGCGATTTTGTAAAGATGTCTTCCACTTGTTCTTTTGTGGCCACATATTCATCTTTCATGTTCTTCTCAACAACCTGTTCCCATAGAAAGTGATACTTGATTGGAATGTTCTTCGTCTTGGAGTGTATCAAGGGGTTCTTTCAGATATTGATGGCACTTGTATTATCACAATAGATTGGAATGGGCTCATCATACTCAACCTGTATATCTGTTAGAGTTTGTTTCATATATAGAACCTATGTACAACATCCTGTTGTTGCAATATACTCTGCTTCGACTGTAGATAAAGATATTGATGATTGTTTCTTGCTTAGCCAAGATACTAAACACTCACCCACATAGACCGCTTCTATAGTGGTGCTTCATAGATCATCAATGAAACCTTCCTAACTTGCATCTGTGTAGGCAATAAGTGATAGATCCTTTCCTTTTTGATACCATAATCCAAACTCTTCTATTCCTTTGAGATATCTGAAAATCCTCTTCACTGTTAAGACATGAGACTCCTTTGGTGCTTCTTGAAATTGTTACACTTTTCCAACTTCTTGCATTACATCTGGTCTGGATGTTGCCACATATAGTAAGCTACCAATCATTGACCTTTATTACTCTGGTTTGTAGACTTTGAATCATCATCTTTGGTGAATTTTCAACTGGCTTGCATAGGAGTGGTAACTGGTTTGAAATATTCCATTCCGAACCTCTTTAGCCTTTCTTTGATATACTTAGTTTGAGGAATAAAAATTCCTTGGTTGTTTTGACGCATCTGAAGATCCACAAAGAAGGATAGTTCTCTGAGTAATGAAATTTCAAATTCATTCTCCATATCCTTTGCAAATTTTTGGCTTAACCTGTCATAATTGCTTCCAAAAATAATATCATCAACATAAAATTCAATTCATAAAATACTATCTTGAGTTACCTTGATGTAGAGGTTTATGTCTGCACTTCCTTTTCTAAACCTTCCTACTATAGATATTTATCTAGTCTAGAGTACCATGCTCTAGGAGCCTATTTTAGACCATACAAGGCCTTCTTCAATTTGCACACATAATATATGTTCTCTGACAACTGAAATCCTTATGGTTGTTCGATGTAGAATTATTTTTCATCTTCTACTTCTTCTTCGTAAAGTTGTTCCAATGATTCATTTTCTTCTTCCTTTAATTCTTGTCCACCTGTTTCATCAATTGTTACATTGATTCTTTCAACAAATTTTTTCAACCTCAGATTGTAACACTTGTATGCTTTCCTTGTACTTGAGTAACCAAAAAGTACTCCATTGTCCAGACGAGAGTCAAACTTTCCCATTCTGTCATCTTCTCTTTTGATGTAGAATTTTCTTCCAAATACTCTGAAGTGCTTCACATTTTCTCATATTCCTTTCCATAGCTCGTAGGAAGTTTTGTCATTTTTTTTCTTTGAGCATTACTCTATTTTGAATGTGAATTGTTGTATGCATTGCATGTGTCCAAAAAAATCTATTAATTTTGAATCCATTAGCATTGTTCGAGCCATTTCCTGTGTAATTATCATCCATTATGATAATGTTCCTTTGTCTCTGAACCACTCTCTGAACCAATCTATGAATCCATGCTCTCATCTACTGTCATATATCTGTCCAAACCTGCTAAGTGTTCTTATGAATCCATCTCTGTCGATACTGTCCAAGAATCTATTGCACACTATCCATAATGTTGACCCATTTATCACTATACTATCATGAAGTATTCACTACTACAACTGATTGTACTTCTTCTAACTGACTGCTCTGGATATGTCTATTTAAACTCTGCAAGCTGATCGAAGGATGGTTCTTTGGTTTGTCAAATCTATCACATATACTCCCCCTAAATAATATTCATGTTACCTGGGAATCTCTAAGATGAATGGCTCAGAACAATTCCTGCTATGATATGTATTCATCATCATCTTCATTGGTAGATTCATCATCTCTCTGAGCTCTGACTTCTTTCTTTCTATCCATGGATTCATCTTTCACTACAATGCCTGAAAGTAAAATCTCTTGAACCTGTTCCTTATTTAACTGTCCTTCTTTTCTTTTAGTTTTTTTCCAAACCTTTCTGTATCTGACATCTTTCTTTTTCTCTACAGAATTTTCTTCATATTTTTTTATTGTCAATCTTGCTATATCTAGGACCTGGTATTTGTTCACCTGTTCTTCTTGTTTTCTTATACATACTTTCTTACATCTGATATCAGTGTTCTCTTTCATGGAAGTATTGATCATGATTATACAATCAATAGCTATGTGTCCATCATTATGATATTTGTAACATTCAATGTTGCATGGGGCCACATAGGCATTTCTTGCTTGAACATTTCTTTTATAATCCATGCAATCTGCAACCTTATGTACAAAGTTAGTACAATAAAAACAATGACCATAAAAGAAGTTTGCGTTCCTGGGAGTGAATGATATTCTTTGTGGCATAGTCCTTCTCAATTGTTTCCTTGACTGATCATGATCATGATTGAAGTTTCTTTGTGGATTGAAAATGGATGGTCTTCTTGAATATGTATCTTCAATAGTTTTCTTAGATTCTGGTTGACCATGATTCCTTCCTTTGAGTACTTCTGCATGACTCTTTCCATTTTCTTCATTATTCTTTTCTAGCAACCTAGAGTGCTTCTCTTCATTCTCTATAACTGATGTGAATGTTTTTGTCTCTTCAACGTTCTTGTTGAGATTGATGATTTTACTTCTCAATGTGACAACTTATTCTTCAATCTTCTCAACCTCTTATTCTTTCTTCATTATCTAAGACTTGATGGCTTCTTTTTCTCTTTTCTCTTCTTCAAGATGAATTTTTAATGTGATTATTTATTATTCAAGTCCTTTCTCTTCTTGACCAAGATCTTCCTCAAGTTGGTTTATATTGTTAGTTCTTTCATTAAGATGATCTGTCAATATTTTCTCTCTCATTTATGCTTCTTCCTTCTGTTCTTATATGTTGGCTTCCAAATACTTCTTTTGATATTCAAGATTTTCTTCGATATTTTTGGCTTCTTCTAGTTGAGTTCTTAATTTCTTGATGACCTGTTGGGATTCTTCAAAAATGTGAACACTTTCCTTTTGTTTCATCAATTATTTCTTGAGTGACTTGTTTTCTTCTCTTGGTTCATCTAAATCACTAGTCAATTCTGCTTTACAATTGTCCTCCTTTTCAAGTAGTTTTTCTGTCTCATTTTCTTCATGGAATTCTATTTCAAGATGTCCACATTTTTCATAATTGAAGCAAAAAAACATACCCCTGGTGATTATGTACTCTTCATCTTATGAATCTATTTGACATGGTGAACATAATTCTTCTTGATCTGTATCTGCATCTTCTTTGGAATTTTTTTAATTTGCGATGGGTGAAGAACATATGTCATGTAAATTATCCCAAAGTTCTTTGGCTGATTAACATTTACCAACCTTTTCTCTTATCGGATTAGGTAATCCTTCCCAGATGAAATCCATTGCTATTTTTTTATTATTCTTTGGCTGAAGTCTTTTCCCTCTTTGAACTATCATATCCTGTAACAACTGATATCCAAATATAATGTTCCTATGCCTATAAAAATACTTTTGGCCTTCTGCTCCACATATCATAATTACATGTAGTGGAAGCATACAAGGGGATTGTGCATTTTAAATCTAGAAGAAACCATATGTATATCCAAGCCAAGAAGGACCCAAATGAGCAGTGGTTGATGATCATATATAGGTTTCAAGGAGATGAAGTTGGAAAGATTATATAAGACTGGGAGGAAGAATGGAAATCCCTAGTACCAGAAACAAAACAACCATAGAAAGAGACACCACCAAAGATAGAGACAGAACAAGAGAATGATCCAGAAGAAGAAGAACAATAACATGAAGGACAAGGAAATGGTGAAGGAGACACATAGAAGACAATACCGTTCCCTGAAGAGAAGATGAAAGAACAAGATAAGTGAAAACCAATAAATAAATGAAAGAATAGAAAAGAGGTCAAGGAAATGGCCACCTAGGCCTTGAGAGAAGATGACTTAGAGAAAATAGGAGATCATGTAAAGGAAGTGATGGAAAAAGCGGTTCAACACACGATGTAGAAATAAGAGGAGATACACATGTATGTGCAGGAATAGGTATCTTCATTACAACAAATTTTGGAAGCAGCCAAGATAAAACTAGAGAAAAGGATAGAGGAAGAACAAATTAATAATACATCGAATATTACAGAAGAAAGATCGACGACCTCTCACCCATCAGAGGTATTAGTAGAGAACCGAATGATAAATATATCACCAGAGGCTATAACATCTCCCTTAATACAGATGTAGGAGAAAGCATAAGAATTAAGTCACATTGAGTTAATATTTTCATAGTTGTTGATGATTGTATGAAAGGGGTTACAAACAAGTATTACATAGGAGATAAATTTGCACGTAGAATCAACGACGTTGGAGTTGATCAAAGTGAAAAATGATTATGCATCAATGCATATAAATTACAACAAAGTGATGATTGAAAGGGATCTGTTAGCACATATGTTTGTAGGGGGGCTATTTTCACATAGGATTTGAGCCCTGGGTGAAAAAATACGAAAAAAGGGGCTAAAAAACCCACCAAATGCATCTTACCGATGGATTGGCACTTCATGGCTATTGGGAGCATTGATATTAATGGTCAATAGGGGCATGCTTAGATCGACAGCCCACAGCCCATATCAGACCCCCTCCAACATTCTTCCTTTAACGAGAGGGGGCATTCCGAGAAGGTGGCTTTCTGGCGCGGGCCCCCCACTAACATGGAAACGTGGCTCCTCCTCTTCAACTCGGAACCCCTCCCCCCTGGTGCTAAACAACTTATCACTACCCCCCCACTCTGATCTAAACCTCTTACCACCTCCTGATACCATCACTCGCTCCCTCTTACATCTTTGAATGAAATACTTGAGCACACCTCTGTGGTCAGTGGTGAATTGTTTTGAGTATATAGAAGTCATTTTGATATTTTGTTAGGGTCGATGGTTGAGAAAGGCTCCTGTATTGTAAATTTTTAACGAAGCTCTGGTTCTTCTGGTTAAGTATATGTATTTAAGACTTCTTCTTTAATGAAATTCATTTTCCTTTTCATTTCTCTGTAACAGTTGTTTTAGAACACTCAGGCATGGATGATCTAGTCAAGGGTAGTTATGTTGTTGTGATGTAGGTTTTATCACAGTAGTATCTGGACCAATTTTAATCAGTTTCCTGGGTTATCGTTTCCCCTCTTACACTGAATGGTCCGGGCATGGATGATCTAGTCAAGTTTTCGTAGCTACATCATGATGCAGGTTTGATCATGGTGTTGTTATGAATGTGTTGTTTGGACATGCTTCAGTGTCTGAACTTAGGCTTAAGAGTGATTCTGAGTCTAATTTTGTCTTCTTCGAGTTGTTGGAAGGCCTGATTCTCATACCAGTCTCACTCATCTTTCTCACTAAGTCCTCCCTATGCTCACACTTAATATCAACTTACTGAATAAAGTTGAATCAATACCTCAACTTCTTGTGCATGTTGGTCCAATTTTACGAGTTAAAACACTATTTTATTGAGTCTGCGCCCTTTTTTCCTCTTTAAATTATTCATTGTGACATATAAACTGATGGGTATTAGGATTATCTCCAATGCAATCTGGAGGTTACATCTAGTGCTAACATTTATGGCATCGTTGTCGGGGAATGAATTGAATACTTTTCCCTGGGATAGAACGACAAAGAGCTTATGATTCTGAAGGTGCATCAAACATCAGAACCATTGAAGATTTCATCTTGAACCTGACAACTCCACTGTTTAACTCCAATGTTTATACTGTGGCTTCTAGAGGTAGACCAACACAATAGCCTCGGGCTACACCTGAAACTGACCCAGAGATGATTATTAAGAGCAGGAAAGATTTCTCAGAAAGTGTTTTAGCTGTTGTCCCATATTAAAAGGCTCTCTGGAAGAATGATAATGACCATATCTGGTTTTTGATAGTGAAAAAAGAACAGACACTTTCATATTGCATATCATTCACATGGAGACTCCATGGTTAAAGGATCGATTGGCGACTCCATTGGTTTGAAATGGACAAAATTTTGGCTCAAAGGTTTGCTCCTTTTAATTTCTCTGTTGTTCCCAGTTTTCCCAATGTTGTTCCTACTCCTGACGAGTGGGTTGATTTGTTGCCCATATTTAGAGAACATAAATATGATATCCCTGCCAAGAATCTCTGTGAGTTTCAAGAACTCATGCATCATTGGGAAATACATCACGAGGATGTATTATTAAATATGTTCATGTTCTCACTAGTAGGAGATTCTTGTGAGTGGTATCACTCCTTGCCCCCTGCTAGCATCTCCTCCTTGGAGCAGTTTCATGCATCTTTCAATAGACATTGGCAAAGGTATTATTCCTCTGAGTTAATTTGTCATATTGTTTGTGAGGAATATAAAGGTCGGGTTCTAGATATGGATGTATCTGATGGAATCTATGAAGATGAAGGCTAGGAGGATGAAGGATATGCTTTGGCTGAGTTGGTATAGCTGGAAAAATATCTTTCTTCTATGATAGAGGAATTGAAGGCAGATCATGCTTGCTTCTCTTATGAATAAAATGAAGTGGATATTCCAGCTTTTAAAACAAATTTTCTTGGCATCCTTCTTATGATGAAGAAGTGCTCTCGAGATATCTCCAAGAACAAAAAACTTTTGAGGGATATCCCAACGAAGATGATGAAGAGAAGAGATTTCTCATGGTTCCTTTGGAACCTTTGTTACCCATTATTTTGGTCGTCATGATGATGTATTGATGATGGTGTACTCAGGCTCTTCATTAGAACTTTTTCCTGAGAAAATTTACCTTCATCTCTTTCCAGAAATTACATTTTTGAGGAAGGTTCGCAGGCTGCCAATACATTTGCCTGTGAGAATGCATGATTCTCGCAGGCTACCTTAAGCCAAGGTGCGAGAAGTTTGCACTGTGTCTATCTACTAGGGTGTGAAATCTTTCTAAAGAAGGGAAAAAGATGAATTATTGAAGCTTCTAGAAGGGAATCTTCTAGAAGGATGAGATGGCATTCGAATGGTTATCTAAGTACTGGATTTCCTGATATTTTGGGATCATTCTTATCCAAGTAACTAATTCATTCTCTCCTATATATTGAGGGGATTCTCATGGAAAAGGTTAGAAGCAAACAAGGTTAAGAAGACATTGGAGAATTAGTGAAAGGTTGTGTGAGGGATTGATACTACAACAGCTAAATACTCCAGCAAGTTTATCAAAAGTGGTTGATCTTCTTCATGCAAGTGAGCAAGTGTGTGTGTCAGAGGAAAGGGCCATTGAAAGGAGGTTTGCAACATCAAGGCTCAGGTTGTAATCTTTTCTTTCCATCAATATGATACAGTAATATGTCCCTTTCCCATAAAGCTAAGTCTACTTTATTGTATAATTCCTTGATCATATACATAGATTGACTGTTGAATGTATTGAGTGGTTTTCACTTCGATTGGTTTGAGCTGTCCTGGTCTTGACTGCACAAGAGCATTGGAGCGAAGCTGGAACAACAAAGACCAAAGGAAGCGATCATAAGGTATGTTCATGATTCTTTCCTCCTAGTTCATTCAATAGTCGAAATCTAGGGAAAGAGTATTAGTCTGTATTTCTTTGTTCTGGATCCAGGTGGATCTAGGGAGATCGGTTTGTGTCCGCACTTACGGATTTATCC